>CM038725.1:18757671-19052671 GCA_021613375.1 Megaleporinus macrocephalus | reverse complement strand
ATTTATGTTACATAGTTTACTTTTAGATGTCATTGATGTGTAGAAAAGTTGTAAATGTATTCATTCTTTTTGTCTTTTAGTCTTTTAGTCTTTTAGCCTCATGTCTTTTAGTCTTTTAGTCTTTTAGCCTCATGTTTTCTGTGTGTGTGCAGCTGAAGGTGGTGAAAGAAGGGGACAGTTGTGAGGAGTGTCTGCAGCGCCTCCTAGTGGAGGATAAGAGTCCTAATGGAGGGGCTTCATATGCCGACTTTCTGTTCCATCTTCATGTCAACTCGCTGCGCCGGATTGCAGGATGATGACAGATGTTCCTCTGTTTACCTCTGGCTCAACACTGTCTTCGATCAGGGAGGAAGTCTTAATTCCATTAAGTCTGTTCATCTCCTTTAAAAAGAACCTGCTCATGGTCAGGACCGGGTGGGAGAGGGCAGCATGGCAGTAAGGAAGGACTTAAGGGGAGGAAAAGTCTGCAGAGGTTGAGTTGAGGACTGTGGAATATGTTTGAAAGTCAGGCTGCCTGATTCCCTGTTCTTCGCAGCCTGTGTGTGTTTCTGGAGAAGACTAAACCGAACATTTCAATCATGGTGCGTTATCAGAGTGGTGAATTACAACTTGCATGTTCAAATTTTAAGCAATAAGATATGTGTTGAATTCCATGCTCATTTTGTGGATGTGTAAGGATTCAGTGTATCAATAACAGTTGTGTGTTTGTTTATTTATTTATTTATTATTTTTGTATTTAACTGCAGCTGTGGAAGTGTTCAAATAAACAGAAATGTGTGGCGAAGTTGTGCAGGAGCGTCGCTCCACGTGCTTTCTGTCTATTTTTTAATGAAACCAAGTGTTTACTGTTTGTTCGCTTTCTTATGACGCATCTACACACACACACACACACTCTCTCTCTCTCACTCACACACACACACATTTTTGATGCTAATTAAGTATCTTTTTGCCTGCTTTGACAGAAAATTCTGTAAATTATTTTTTTGTAGGGTACTGTAAAAAAATACATGTGTTTGTGTGTGTATATATATATATATATATATATATATATATATATATATATATATATATATATATATATATATATATATATATATATATATATATATATACTAAAATGATAGGTGTTTCAGTTTCATTGTCCAACCCCTGTATATATATATATATATATATATATATATATATATATATATATATATATATATATATATATATACAGGGGTTGGACAATGAAACTGAAACACCTATCATTTTAGTGTGGGAGGTTTCATGGCTAAATTGGACCAGTCTGGTGTCCAATCTTCATTAACTGCACATTGCACCAGTAAGAGCAGAGTGTGAAGGTTCATTAGCAGGTAAGAGCCCAGTTTAGCTCAAAATATTGCAATAACACAACATTATGGGACATACCAGAGTTCAAAAGAGGACAAACTGTTGGTGCACGTCTTGCTGCCGCATCTGTGACCAAGACAGCAAGTCTTTGTGATGTATCAAGAGCCACGGTATCCAGGGTAATGTCAGCAGACCACCAAGAAGGACCAACCACATCCAACAGTTTTAACTGTGGACTAAAGAGGAAGCTCTCTGAAAGGGATGTTGGGTTCTAACCCGGATTGTATCCAAAAAACAAAAAAACCACGGCTGCTCAAATCACGGCCGAATTAAATGTGCACCTCAGCTTCTCCTGTTTCCACCAGAACTGTCCGTCAGGAGCTCCACAGGGTCAATATACACGGCCGGGCTGCTATAGCCAAACCTTTGGTCACTCCTGCCAATGCCAAACGTCGGTTTCAATGGTGCAAGGAGCGCAAATTTTGGGCTGTGGACAATAAAACATGTATTGTTCTCTGATGAGAACAATACTTTACTGACCTTTACTGCTTTCCCTACATCTGGGAGAGTTACGGTGTGGAGAAGCCCCAAAGAAGCGTACCACCCAGACTGTTGCATGCCCAGAGTGAAGCATGGGGGGGCGGATCACTGATGGTTTGGGCTGTCATATCGTGGCATTCTCTTGGCCCAATACTTGTGCTAGATGGGCGCGTCACCATTCTGGAGGACCATGTGCATCCAATGGTTCAAACATTGTATCCTGAAGGTGGTGCCGTGTATCAAGATGACAATGCACCCGTACACACAGCAAGACTGGTGAAAGATTGGTTTGATGAACATGAGTGAAGTTGAACATCTCCCATGACCTGCACAGTCACCAGATCTAAATATTATTGAGCCACTTTGGGGTGTTTTGGAGGAGCGAGTCAGGAAACGTTTTCCTCCACCAGCATCACGTAGTAACCTGGTCACTATCCTGCCAGAAGAATGGCTTAAAATCCCTCTGACCCCTGTGCAGGACTTGTATATGTCATTCCCAAGATGAATTGATGCTGTATTAATAAATACACCATACTAATAAATTATTGTGGTCTAAAACCAGGTGTTTCAGTTTCATTGTCCAACCCCTGTATATATATGTATATATTACATATGAGACATATTTTTGCCTCATTGTCCATATATTAGATAAAAACAAACACAATGTGCCTTGTTTATTTTTTAATGAAACCAAGTGTTTACTGTTTACGAAGGGATCCAGATTTCTGAATAGATAAAAGAAACATTTTGACGAACCGAAATCTGAGAGGACAGTCAGTTATAGGTCTGCACTACAGCTCTGTCTGAGTCGTGTCTTAAAAACAGTCGTCATGACTCATACCCAGCCTGATTAGTGTAATTGGGACTAATGCTGTTGCCTTTTCATTGAATGGGAAATTTTATAAAGTGAATGTCCATCAGCTACACTCCAGCCCAAATAATGACCTGATGACTACAGATAGATGAGCTCTCTCAGGGAGACACTTTTTCCTCCGACAGCGTTTGTCATACACAGGAAGAAAGGGAGCAGTGTTTTTAAGGCGGAGATGGAACTGAGCTTACCTAACTGTTAAGAGTGACTCAGTTTATAGGTTTATATTTGTGCAGTCGCATAAACATTTGATGGGTTTGTATTTTCAGGGATATTTTATTGATTTTCATGTTTGTTGCAGCAGTTGTACTGTTTTGTGATTGGCCACACGTCTGACCTGAGGTTTATCATTATCATTAGATTTTGGACAAACCTGGTCCAAAATGAAAATAATATAGCCTAAGCTGGTACATACTGGACATATTAAAAAGCGTCACTGTAGATCTGTAGGTTACTCGGTGCTAAAGTTATTCTCTTGTATTTCTTTGAAGTAATAACTCATTGCAGTGAATTGACATGGTTTGATGTGTATTTGCTTTAAATTCAGTTTGTTTTAGGAGGAAATTAGTTTCTGTTCATACATTACTCTCTCTCTTTACACTGCCTCTGAAGGAGCTCCGCTGACGACTGTGTTAATTACTGCCTCGGTAAGGAAAACTGCAGTAGGGTTTATTGTTCCCTTGCACAGGAGATATTAAAGCTCAGCCGAGTGACTTGCTGTACAGTAACTGCTGTGCTTTATTTGGTAACTAGTATGTGGGCTCGAGCTTCAGGCCCTCATAACTACATAACAGAATAGCTCCATAGTAGCTAATTCCACAGAAAGTAACTCAGCAGCTACAGAGAAATAACAGAGAGAAAGATTTTGCTTACTAATAGTTCTTAGTCCTTATTGAAGATTTGTAGTAGTTACTGCATGTTATACTGTGGTCATGAAAAAGTTCATATATGTTCTAAAAGCATAAACGCTGATTAGAAATCTGCTCATTGTGCCATTTTTAATATTTATTTTTACCAATTAATAGATTTTTTCTGCTTCTTTTTACACAGCAAATGTTAGTGCAAACAATTACAAACTTTTACTTATTTAAAGTCAACAAACAACCCAATAAATAATAGATCAAACACGAAAAGGCTTATAATAAACTCAGGTAATGCCAGTGTTTAGGCAAACCAATAGATAATAGATCAAACTAAAAAAAAAAGGTTTATAGCCAGATTTTAGAGGAACCCTGACTGTTTTGATGTATAGACCCCAATATGCAAATGTTTAATACTATTTAAATATGTATAAACTTCTATAAACTATGGAATATGCTTTATTTATTATTAAAAGTAGATCAAATCCTTTTTAATAGAAGACCTCAATATTTTGCCAGAATAAAGTCTGGTCCACTAAGTGAGTAACAATGAGCTGAGTATCTCATTTAGCCTGTCCAGCTTTATCTGGAGTGTAAAGTTACTTGATCGTCTTATTTTCCACAAGACTGACTCGACTGCAGCCACGATGTTATACCGCTATGTGTTGCTTTATTTATAATAAAACATTCCCAGTCATATTATGTGTTATATTTTAATGGTGTTTGACAAGCTTACTGTTTTAAGGCACACAAGTCTTAATAGTGCAGATTCCTTAAAGATTTTAATCACGGCTTCAGTGCAGAACCATTGAAATAATTCATAAAGGTGAGCCATGTCATGTTGAAGCTGCTGACCGAGAACTGCTGCACGGCTTCACTCCTATTTTTGTTGTGCATTTTGTCCCTTCTTGTCTTGTTTGTAAAAAAATATCGTGATGCGTATCGTGTTTTGTGAAAACGTCTTCCAAGGATCGTCCACCCTTTGAGTCCAGACGGCCCTCCGCACTGTTTTTTGTCCCTATTTGGCGTTACACGGAGCCTCAGCGCTGCCCACGCCTGCAGTTCCAGCGGCGGCCGCCAGGTGGCAGTAGCGCGGCGGCGTGGGGGGGAGCAGCCAGGTCTGGAGAAGAACGGCAGTGTGAGCGGAGAGAGCCACTGCGACCGTGGTTACTGATTTATTTTCATTTTTTAGGGCGACAAAAGAGCGAAAAAGAGGGCACGACGCCCCCTTTAACCCGACCTGTGCGTTAGGTGTAGCTTTCCTAGCTCGTTGCGGGCAGAGGCTGACAGCGGAGAGGGTGAAAAAAGAGAAAAATCAGCAACAAACAGCGAAAAGAAGACGCAGTGACGGAGCGAGGAGAGACAGACATGGCCACAACGACTTGTACGCGATTTACGGACGAATATCAGCTCTACGAGGAGCTCGGCAAGTGAGTAACATTATAGATGGACGGGTTTAAGCTCGTATGTCTGGCCGAGTTCATGTTTTCTTGGTGAGAAATGTGTCTGTGGGGCGTTGAGGTGACGTGAGTGTTGCAAGTGTCCGATCCAAAATGTTCAAAACGCAGTGACATACCGCGAATAGCTGAGTTTCTCAGAGCCAGTGCAGACGAAATGGAGTTATTATGCTTTAAAATGTTGTGTTTAGCAGCCAGACTGCAGGACAAGTGCCGTAGCTTGAAGCCTCATGTTCTGGGTAACGTTAGTTCAGGCAGAGTTGATTTGGTGCTACGCCCCTTTGCAGACCCCCCTTCGCTGAAATGTGTTCAGCCGTCTGTTGCTCTCTGGCTGTGTTGTGGTGCAGGGCATGGCCTTTTCCAGGATTTCAGAAACGTTAATACGTGCACAGAAGATCTACTGCAGGATGGTGTGGAATGCATACAGAAGAATAGGATCCAAACTTGTTTGAGTGTTTTCAGACGTGCAGGTCTTTAAACTATGTAGGAACCACAGCTTCACATGTTCTGCAGCATTTCTTTCTTCAGAAGCCAGGATTGTTCATGAGGGGTTTGTTCCCCCTTTGCTGCAGTAGCAGCTATACTCTTATGCCAGGGCTTAGATTTTGGAACATTGCTGTAAATGTTTGATTGTATTGAGCTGTGAGAGCAGTAGTTAGAACAGGTACAGATGTTGGAAGATGAGCTCTGGATCACAACTCATCCCAGAGGTGTTGGATGGAGATTGCTCCAGAGAAGAAGTTGAGTATTGCATCAATAGTGTTGGTCCCATGTTCGAGCTATTCAGGTTGTGTCTTTATATGGTGGTAGTTACGGCAGAGCGATTTGAGCAAAGTATTTAATTACAGTTGTAATAAACAAATCAGCTTCTTCATGATTTTGGACTTTGAGGTTTAAACCCTGAATGTTGTGTGCCGGACTGCCAGTTGGTTGTGGTTGTGTTGGCAGCACATGGGTGTTTCTGTTTATCTCGTCTGCAGACAGCTCACAAGCTGCTTGATTTTGTTAAAGTCCATTAAAGTTCCAGGGAGAACAGAGTAACAACAAAAAAGCTTGTAAACTCGTGTTTTGTGAACATCCAGCAACGCTTAAGTGAAAGATCTGAGATATAAATATGATAAAGCTCGGTTGCAGACCACCAATTAGAACTGTGTGGGAGTGGCTAGCTTGATTGACAGCTCTCTGTCCAACACCACAACCCGTTTCACCACTCATTTACAGCTAACATCATTGTCCAGCTTTTGTGTGACGCTATCCAAATGAAAAAGTCACGGACGAACACGTGTGCACGCGGAAGATGGAGCGTACAAACAAATGGATGGACGGATGAAGCAATACCTAAAAGAAGGAACTAATGAAAGAGCAATGTTGGTATATGGATGAAGGAATGAACAGCTACAGGCAACTACAGAAAGGTGGTGAAGCTTGTTAGCCTTTGGTTTGCTGGGTTAGCTTAAGCTCGCTCAGTTTCTCTGACCCTGAAATTGTTTCATGTGGGCGGGGCCAGAGATGGTAGCCATGTGATTGGTCAAGGGAATGCTTACGGAAGCCTTTCCCAAGATTAGCACCACCCAGTTAACATGGAAAAGAGAAAAAAGTGGTGAAATACATTCATGAGATACTTTTAAGACTAGAGTAGGACCGATCAGTGTTTTTGAAGCCGATTCCGATCACCAATCACCTTTTAACGCGATCGACCGATAGCCGATACCGATAGACAGCGGAGATATATATGCCACGGTAGGGCTACATGTAGTTATTAGCGCAAGCAAGTCATGAAACATGATCTAAACTGGTTTATTACCATTTTTAACGAGCTCATGTGAAACAGCATAATATTTTTTACTAAATTAACAGTAAATAAACAAAGTAAATTAGACACATATCCCCTATACAGCAATCATTACATTTAGACCCTTAATTTAAAATGAAAAAAGCTAATTAAATAAATGCAGTCAAAACTGCAGTCATTAAATGTAGATCTTGAATTGTTACTGCTGTACCTGGTCTGCACGGTGTTCTAGGTTATTTGTTTTGTGCTAGCTGCGCGTGCTATAGCTCTGCTGTTTGCTGATCCTCACTGTATTCAGTCACGGGTGTACTCTAAAAACCGTATCAGGTTATTAGTGTTAAATGTCTTTGTCTTGGTTCTCCAATGAGACGCGGTTAATTTTACAGATTTTAAAAACGCTCTGGATGAGTCTGTGTCACATACGACAACAAGCTGCTAGACGAATGCAACGTAACGCAACGCAAAGGAAAACTGTTCTCGCGAGGCGCGCCGCTTTAGTCAGTCTGTCGAAAAAGGGTGTGTGTTTCCACCTAGCGGTTCAGATAGGAATTGCAAGGAGCTGGCCGAAACGCTAGCTGGAAATACAGAAATGAGGCTCATTTAACTCCATCGATCGGCTCTCGGGATCGGCTAAATTGGTGAAATATCGTCCAATCAGCGATCGCATATTTTGATTAAAAATCGGACGATACCAATACATAGCCGATCAATCTTTCCATCTCTATATTAGACACATTTTAGACATTATGTTATGTACCAGAGGAACAAGATTTAGATTTAGATTCTATGAGGATGGTTCTTCATAGGTTCTTTAGTGTGTATATATATATATATATATATATATATATATATATATATAGAAATGTATATATGTATGTGTGTGGAAGCCTTTTTGAAAAGGGTTCTGCTGTTGGTAAAAGGTTGACGTCGTTTTCAAAACCATATCCTTCATCAATCAGAAGAATTGTTTTACGATGCAAATAAGCATTTGAGTGTATACATATATATTAACCTTATGGCTCTAAATATAACCGTCCCATTTGCTAACAAACCCTTGAACAGCCTTGTGTTTAAGAGTGAAATAAGGTGACTGTGGACAAAGAATGGGTGTAAGTGTGCTTACTATTAGAAATGACTGAAAGACTGTGTCCTCCTCTAGAGGTGTCTACTGGGCTCTAGGTAGGGTTTGGTAAGTGAGGTAGGCCGTAGGTAAGGCTGTGTGTGTGTGTGTCTCTGTATTTGGCTGTGTGTATTTGTGTGTGTGGACACATCTGCGCTCCAGACTCAAAATAACTAATCCACATAGGTCTGGTCTGTCCACTGTCACCACGATGGAAATGACATCTTCATCTCAGTGCTCCAGTTCGACTGTGTTTTGCACCTGAGATGTGTCGGCTGAGTCTGTTTTACTTGTTCAGTACAAACACTCAATGGTTTGTTCCTTTTTTCATATTATCTAGCAGATCAGAAAATCCATTGGCATGAGATCAGTGTTGATTTCTGCCACATTAAGAGAGTAATGTGAGTCATGAGAACATATTGTTGAGCATTTAAAAATGAATGAATATAAGAGAGACGCGGCATAGGACGGACCTGAGACGTGTTCTATTTTAATTATCAACGTATAATGTCGAGCTACCATATGGATTTGTAGAATAATGAGAGGGGCAGCACACATCATGGTTTCCAGCTAAAATCAAGCTCTTATAGCCTAGTTTAATTTAGTCTACTTTGAATATTAAGCTTGACTTGTAAACGAGTAAACAAATACAAAAGTAGGGGTGTGCCATATCGTATCGTACACAATATCACCAACATTTTTGAATATCGTGAACGATATTATACCCTGAAATATCGTGCCATATCACCCATCCCTAATTATCACATGAGGGTTCTACTATTTACTGTTTTAGCAAAAGAAAAATTCACACTTTTCTCATTTCCCATCATATATCTACTAGAGACACATTCTATCTGTCCAGTATCATTCACTTTACTTCAGTTCAGGATATATGGAGATATTTGGAGTGCATTATTTAGTATCGTGACATTCTGGATCATTGACGTGTGTTACAATCTGATGAATTTTTTTTAATATCTCAGTTAGGATTGTGCCATATCATATCATATGCAATAATAAAATGTAATTTTCATTTTGTTGCAGTAGTGTATTCTTGAAATATATATTTTTTAATTCAGTGTTTTGTCATATCGCCAAGAATATCGTTATCGCAAAAATACCATGAAATATCGTGATATTATTGTAGGGCCATATCGCTCACCCCTATACAAAAGTTTAAATAAATTCATGACATTGTATGCAGGATTGGCGTACTGTTTTATTTTCTTTAAACATAAAAACTCTAAATTAACAAACAGACTTATCGATGATTCTGATATGTATTTCAAACTTAACAAAGTAAGCGTAAAAGATTAAATAAACATTTTAAACGTTGTTTTAAAAGTTGTTTTTGTGCTTCTCCGGGTCAAGACGAGGTTTGCGCCGCTCCTGACGGCTAATGGACGTGATCAAGCTGATGGCTGTTTCTGCCTTGTAGACTCACAGCCACCAGTGTTTAAAAGTTAGACTGCTTCTGAGACCCGGCTATAGCTACACTAGCTTACCAACCACTCCACCTCAGGTTTCTAGTACTCTCATCCGTTAACCACTATGTGAGTGCACCAAATAGAAAAATCTGTTTCTAATATAAAAGCACTCCTCTGCTAGACTTGACTGAAGGGTCCCAGACAGATTAATCGATTTTGAGGGGACATCTGTATATCTGTTAATCAATCAGTCAGTCAACCTGTTTGTCTGTCGGCATTTTCAGGTTGTAACAATACATTGTGTAGTTGTGATACGTCAAAAGAAAACTGTGAAAGTGAGCGTCTTGGAGAATATGTGTTCTATTGATTATGCCATCTAATGCAGTTTCTATGTGATCAGCACTGATCAACACCTCGAGTGTCATTAGAAAGAGTGCCTTTAGATTTCTGGCTGTTGCTGCTGCTGTTCTGTTCGTACCGGTCAGATCTGGTCTGTACGGGTCTCTGGGTTGTTTGTTTTGTGCTAGCTGTGTGTGCTAACTCTGCTGTTTGCTGATACTCACTGTATTCAGCCGTGTGGTGTACTGAAGTGCCGTATTAGATTAGTAGTGTTAAATGTAGGGTTTCACAGAGGGCTCCTCTTCCTGGACGCTAGCTGCTAGCTGGAAATACGGAAAATATGCTCATTTGTTTAACGCCATTGATCGGCTCTCGGGAACGGCTAAATTGAAGAAATATCGGCCGATCACATATTAAAAATTGGCCGATAACGATACACGATAGACCGATCGATCTTTCTATCTCTAGTATTATTATATTACATTTTCTGTGCATTAGAATATTTACTTAGTGGTCTGTTTACCTCTTGACAGTTGTAGGCAAAAGTTTGGGTACTCTTGGGCAAATTACATATTTTGTTGATTTTTAAGGTAAAAAAAAAAGTTCTGCAGTAAACAATAAAAAGTTATCTTGGCATGTGGCATGTTGAGATATCTTTGCAATGATAAAGTTTCCGAACTCAAACTTGTAATTTCCTCTGTCTGAAGTACCATTAAGGCAGTAAGTATATATATATATATGCTGACCAGAAGGGAAAGCACCTGCCCTACATGACAGCAAAGCACCTGCAGGAAGGTTTAGCTGACACAGCAGTGGTGGTACGGTGTTTTATTGTACAGTGTTGCTTGAACTATCATGATCTGCGTGGTAGAGTCTTCAGAAGGAAACCTTTCCTGCAGCCAGATCACAAAAGCCTATTTTAGTAACCGTGCATTTACATTTGTAGGATGACATTATACTTATTAAATATGTAACAGTTTCAGTTAAAAGTAAAGTACTTTCAAAAGAGTGTATGGAAATTTGAAGTCAGACTGATGAATCATGGGGAAAGTTTAATTTGTGTTAAGTGTACACATCTGTGATGTGAAAATGAACTTACGCTAGACGTCATTGACTTTCTTACTGCTTGCGTTCTACAGCAGCGTTCTGATGTGTGATGCTACATGACTGGTGTGCATAGGACTGGACAGTATTACAGTATAAATGGTTACTATGATAAATTATGGCTCTGTTCAATACAATATACTTTTCTGAACATAACAGTACTTAAATTAAATAAAAGTCTCATGGTATTTTTTTAAATGCAGCAATAGATAGATAGAGAGAGAGAGAGAGAGAGAGAGGGGGGTAAGTCAGGTATTACAGCAGTACAGAAGTACAGTGAAGAGTAAGCAATAGCAAAATAACCTCCCATACATGTACAGATACATAAATAAAAGAAACATAAAATAATAAGAATATAACAAAGCAACTAAAGTGGAACGTGTGATAAATAGGTAAGGTGCATAAATATTACGCAGGTGTAGGGCTGGGCAGTATGGGAAAAAAATCTTATCACGATAATTTTTTACAAATTACATACATACATACATACATACATACATACATACATTTATACATTTATTAAGGGCTACCGAACACTCATGAACAGTATTCACACACAGACACTGTGTTAAGCAGGTTGTTGCTGGCCCTTTAAGATCAGACTGAGGAAAGGACTCTGTTTATGTTCACTTGTAGCGGTGAGTCGACTCTCTGTGGCCGCGCTTACTGAAAGCATGGATTTATCCGGAGCGCAAATTGCATCTACAAACAGTCACTTGCGTGCATTTAAATGTGATGATTGGTTTAGGGCTGGCGCTATTCTCATTCTCATTGGCTATTTGTGTTGTCTCTTAAAACTTGGACGGAACTAATCCTATCGCCTTTCTATCAACTACGTCTCATAGTTCTATTGAGGAAACGTCATTTCGCGATAATTATAACACACATATATAAGTATAAGTATAAGTATAACATACTTATATATAGAGATGGAAGGATCGATCGGCCATGTATCGGTATCGGCCGATTTTTAATCAAAATACGTGATCGGCAATCGGCCGATCTCGAGAGCTGATCGATGGCGTTAAACAAATGAGCCTAATTTCTGTATTTCCAGCTAGTGGTTCATCCAGAAAGAGGAGCCCTGCGTGAAACCCCCTCCGGCCAGCTCCCTGCAATTCCTATTTGAACCACTAGGTGGAAATACATACCATTTCTTTTTCTATAGACTGACTAAAGCAGCGGCTTCGCGAGAACAGTTTAAGCGTTCACCGCACGTGCGGAAAGAAAACATAGTCCGTCTGGCAGTTTGTTACCGTATGTGACTCAGACTCTTCCAGGACAGTTTATAACATCTGTAGAATTAGTAACATCAGCGTCTCTCACGGAGACCAAGACAGAAACATTCAACACCACTAATCTGATACGGCGTGTACACCACGCAGCTGAATACAGTGAGTATCAGTAAACAGCAGAGCTAGCACAAAACAAATAACCCAGAACACCATGCAGACCAGATCTGACCGGTACGAACAGTACAGGAGCAGAAACAGCCAGAGAGCTAAAGAACCACAGCCAGAGTGACTGAGTTTATAGTTCTAGATAAGCAGCTCTTCTCGGCTGTAGAAGACGTTCATTCTGCTGCTTAATATTCCACCTGGATCTACGCTCTGCTGTTCCTAGTAAAAATACTTTTCAGATGTGGCTCTTCCGGAGCTGTATTAAGTGGTTTACTCCAACATAGACTAACTTCTAATTTAGTTAAAATATTATGCTTCGTCACATGAGGACGTTAAAAATGGCTACATGTCTAATAGCCCCGCCCTCTATCGGTATCGGCTATCGGCTGATCGTGCTGAAAGGTGATCGGCGATCGGAATCGGTCTCAAAAACACTGATTGGCCCGTCTCTACTTATATATATGCGGTATTCCTCAGCTAGGTGTGCACTTGCCTTTAGTGGCCTGGACAATTTTCTTGGCTTTGATTTTTTCCCATCATTCTGTCAGGGCTGCCTTTTGGCTTTTTGGCCTCCACATCTCCAATGAATGGACCGTATAAAATGTGTTTAGGCCATACATTTGAAATACTGCAGTATACCTTGTTGCTGTCATTATGCCCAATGGTATGTGCTGTGTTTCAGTCTTTTAAAATAAAATTGGCTCCCCAGACCATCTGTGTTCTATATAATTAGAGCGCTGTAGTATCAGAAATCGAGCTGAGACTACATAGGCAGGATCGGTTCAGATGCAGGATTTTATAGAATCAGGTGTGAATGATGGCACTACGTTGAGAGGAATTGAAGTGAAGGGATTTTAGTCTGACGACTCCAATACGTTTCCAATGAGGCTCCGGCACAGCTGAGCTAATCCCACATCAGAGGGAGTGGAAGGGCACTCAGTGCTGAAGGCTGCTGCCTATGAGGCTTACTGATAGACTTTCTGTTGAAGTGCGGATGAGATGTGGAAATGTTGAACATGAAGTGTGAGCGTATCTGGACTCTGGCTTGTGTGTTACAGTGGGTGAGACCTTGCTGAGTGTGAGATTATCTGGAGGAGCTGTGTTAAGCCAGGTTATGTTTGCAGGTTAGACTGTTGTTGGAATGAAATGCGTATATACAAGTGTATGTGAAAGTTTGGGTTCCCACGTTATAGAACATGTTGTGCTGATTTTCTGTGTGAATATAAGTACACATTCTCTACAGAGCACACACGTCCGCACATTTTAATACACAATCACTGTTTATCTGCATGAATTTAACATGGAAACAGTAGTCTGATTAGGGCTGGCCGATAAAGCGATAACGATAATTATCGTGAAATAACGTTTTCTCGATAGAACCATAAAACGTAGTCGATAGAAAGTCTACAGAAGCAAGTACCATCCATGTTTTGAGAGACAACACGAATAGACAATGAGAATGAATAGCGCTGCCCCCAAACCAATCAGGTGGCTGAACTAGAGTTCCAGCTATTTCTATTTATTTTATTTGGTTGAAGCACACAGAGCAAAGTGTGGGCGTAGCGACAGTTTAACCCACCAGCTAGTAATTTGGTTACTGCCATTTGAGAACCAGCTACGTGGGTTTGAAAGCTCCCAGGGTATCGAGAACAGTCTTAGGTATTCACACTAACCAACGTTATTTCGTAATCGATTTATTTATTTGGGGTTGACCAAAGATAAATATATATATATTGTAGGAGTTTGAGTGAGAATGCTGAGACAAAATTGACTCTATAACCAAAAATTCCAAGGAGGGAAATTTGATTTTCACTTAACCAACTACCCATTTGAGCTGACAGAGAGGCGACTCACCGCTATGTATGCCTTTGTTTAATGTTCTATAGTACATTTGTCTATCCTCTAAAAGAAAATAAATACAGATTTAACAATATTTCTATATCTTTCTATATCACAAGTGAAAAGGAAATAGTGATTTGATTTATATTGTGATACTTAGCGATGTCGACTGATATGAAATTGTGATAAGATTTTTTTTCCAAATCGCCCAGCCCTAAGTCTAATATAAAATATGGCATGTACAAAGCTTTTGAAAGATTCCGTATGTTAATTCTCCAATATCTTAAACCCCACTACCATTTGCACAAAGTAGTATTCTAAGTAATTTAACAAGGCTTGTTTTAATTTGCCTGTAACTGTAGGTGTAGATACGTCCGTTCGTGTGTTTGTTTTGGGGATTTTTTTTTCTTGAAACCAAAGCAAAGACAAACTAACCTGTAGGGGCCAACAAAACGCTCCATTCTTTTAATTACCAGTCAAAACCAACATGTAGCTTAGATTAGGTGTAAGATATTACACAGGGACTCCTAACAATCACCTGCTAGACCTGGTAGACCACCAAAACCAACTCATCAATTAAACAGAACTTAAAGGTTTCATCTTTGAGTTGACACGAGAGGTGAGACGCTGTGGGTTAAAAAGGATGTAAAGGAATTTAGGTGTTTTCACACTTGTTTGCACCCAGAACCGATTTTAGGCGGAGGGGTTTGTAATCACTAGTTTGCTTTGATATGGTAGGCACTCGTTTCTCCTGTTTGTTGATTTTTAGTATGTTTCTTGGATACAGATGCTTAAGCACGTGGCAATTCATTGTTTCGTTCGCTGGAAGCAACCCCCAGACCACCAGTTTCAGACAGACCAGACCACAAAAAGCTTTGGCTCAAGCCCATCAAGACTGAGATGTGAAGTACAGTTTCTTAGACAGATGGACTGTTTAGTTGTGGAACCAGTATCCCTGCAAGTTTCTTTAAAAATCTTTTTTTTCTGATGCTGACAAAAGTTTTAATGTTTAAAATCAATAAAAATGGTGCTCCCAGATTTATACACAGTGCTGTACATGAATGCCTTATTCGACTGCAGCAGGAAGCGTGTCTGTGAGGCTGTGCGTTCCTGTGTGTGTAAAATACGTTTCCATTCCTATAGGAGTTAAATATGTTGCCATATGTGCTGCCGAGGCTTGCTGCCAGCGATGTTTGCCCTGTTTGAGCGTGAGAGTGAAGGGCACGTCTTTATCCGGCAGCTTCAACTATCCTGCTAATGCGGGCAGAGGTGGAGAGATGAGGAATTAGAGCCTCCAATCACACACACACGTATAAAACCATGTCACACTCACGCTTACGCAGATGTCATAGATCAGTGTAATGTCCCCCAAGAGCACTCTATGGGGCTTAATGAAGAGCACTTAGTTTGCATGGTGATTATGACCAGCTAAAGAGCGTCCAGAGACTTCTCTGAAATTGAAAGGCCTTTGAGAAGACTGAGACGCGGTCTCTCTACTGTTTTTATTTTATTTAATTAAGCTGACCCTGTATGCTTGTGCATGGTCATATATATATATATATCCGCTAGCCAATGAAAAACATGTATCTTCTTTTTTGTTGTTTTTAAGTTTTCTATATTATATAGAATAGTCATTTACATTGTGTGAAAAATGGACCAATAGAAGTGCTCTAAAATAGCTTGAAAAACATTATGGTGCCATTGAAAGTACAGTATGTTTTTAGTTGCTCTTGTGTGTGTGTATATATATATATATATATATATTTATTTATTGTTATCGTGATATAACAATATTCTTTTTTCCTTCCTTCCTTCCGTCCTGCTGCTGTTAGACTCTACAACCAGCACTGCTCCCAGCAGACCACATACACACAGCGGACTACATACACACACACTCAAACACTACACACACACTCAAACACTACACACTTACAGAAAATAGACTTTTTTCAGGGTAACATAATGTGCAGTATTTTTCCATTACCCGTGTGCAGTTAAGAAGCAACGTGCAATTATTTGTAAATACAATCTTAAGAGTTATTGGCATTTTATTATTTATACTGTATATACTTTACTGTTCATTTATCTATTTTTTGTAGTGAATGCCTTTCTATCCCTTTGCTGCTGTCATACTGTGAATTACTCCACTGTGGGACTAATAAAGGATCTTATTTTATCTTATCTTATATGAAAATCTTCAATAAACACATCAGTAAAGGTTGCGTTTACAGAATGGTTTAAATTAAATTAAGTAAATTAATTTATGCAAATGTAACAGTAGAAGAACCACCTTTTTATACAGCTCCAAAATCAAACTACACAAACTAAACATAATGCCTTCCTTTCACTGTTGTGTGTAAAATGCATAGACTATATGATAAAATGTATGAAGTAGTAATAATGGCTACAGTCTCAACTAATCTGCATAAGGAACTCTTAAGGAAAGTCCTTTTGTCATATCCTCATCGGCAGCCCCAGTGCTGGGATCAGACTACACAAAAGACTACACGCAGCTGCCAAATTTCCAGTGTCCTTCACAGTTCATAGTTTTTTTACCCTCCTCCACTGTGACCTATGAACTCATGCAATGACCAATTACTTGAACGGTGATTGGTCGGTGTAATAATTAGGGCTGTGTATTTGCAAGAACCTGGCGATACAATAAGTGTCATGAGACAGCGGTCACTATTTAATATATCGCTAAATACTGCGATACTGCAAGCAAAGAGATATATAGTGATTTTTCAAATCTTACTATTAAAACACACCACTATATGAACAGGTTTGCTGATGCTTACAAAAGCTTTGCGCCCTTGTGCTGCTTCTTAATGTTGGAGTGGAGCTGAAAATGGATTACAACACTGCCATCTAGTGGTCAAAAGTTTAAGCACAGCACACAATGATTCATTGTCTGCAAGAAATCTATGTGTTAATACTGTTTTTGGAAATCGATACAGTATCACGAGACACAATATCCCCATATTCAATATTTTGATATTTTCTTGCACACCTAATAATATTACATAGTGGTGTCAGTCTCCTGGCCAAGACATGGCAGGAATTTTTAAAGCAAATATGAATAAGTGGCATTTGTAAAAAGACAAAGTGTTGTGTTTGATTGCGGTCTGATCTCCCAAATACCAGCACTACAATAACATTTACAGTCCTGTTGAAACATAAAATCATTCTATAGTTTATAGTTTCTTTGTCTTTCTTGAATGCTGGCACCTCAAATGGTTAACTCAATACTGGAGTAACTGTGCTCATACATAATGCCCATCCCTAATCCTTCCACCTAAAACTCACAAGGGGCCGTCGCAACTACTCCTTCTTGCGAAGTTTTATTATGCCTCATTCATGTTAATGGGTTGCCAAGATGTGCATGCGTTGCATTGTTGAGATATTATTAGAGAGCCAGGTGTGTTTGTGTGTGCCGTGCCTACATTTGTCCCACAAACTGTAGAATTTGCTGAGTCTGCTAAGCTGGTCTTTTGGGAGCCCATTAAACAAATACATGTACGGCAGTATACATTTTCCTAATGTAGTCCGTGCCCAGACCTGTATATTTTATTAACACCATACGCCAGAACAGCACCCCCTGATGAGATCAGCTTCATTCTCTTCAGTAGGGCTGAATGTGCAGGTAGAACAGACTATGATGGAGGGATGACTGGAAAGAACAAGGTGCTATGTAAAAATAATGGAGTGCTATTAATTCTTATATCATTATATAATTATTAGATAATGCAAGTGCCCATGTACACTTTTCATACAGTTGGTGTTGATATTTTAATAGGATAGCTGTAGTACCCTGTATGTTGTGTGCTCTGAATGCAACTGAAGAAAAAATAAATTAGCTAGGTACGTAGACTCCTCTCCTAAATGTGTCTGTTTTATATTTTTTTCCTAGGGGAGCGTTTTCAGTGGTGCGCCGATGTGTGAAGCTGTGCACAGGCCAAGAGTACGCTGCCAAAATCATTAACACCAAAAAACTATCAGCGAGAGGTGAGGCTGTTCATTTCTAAA
Organism: Megaleporinus macrocephalus; assembly: GCA_021613375.1. Taxonomy (NCBI): domain Eukaryota; kingdom Metazoa; phylum Chordata; class Actinopteri; order Characiformes; family Anostomidae; genus Megaleporinus; species Megaleporinus macrocephalus. The sequence continues at coordinate 19,034,564 of CM038725.1, read as the reverse complement.
CTAGCTGGACCGTGTCCTGTTTTCCTTGCTTGTTTCTATGGTGTTCAGTTTCATTCTATGGCTGATTTCTCAAGCCCTTGTAATAAAACCTGTATCATGATACAGGGGTTATGATTCAGTATGTTGCGATGCTGTAAGCAAGGTGATATTTATATTTTTAAATCTAATTTTGGGAAAAATGTGATGGTATATGAAAAAAAACACACCATATACATATACAGGTTTGCTAACGTATACAATCGCTTTTGTTATACTTGTTTACGTTGGAGTGGAAGAGTCTAATGACTGAAGACCTGTCTAGTGGTCAGGGGTTTAAACACAACACAAAATGAACCACTAATTCTTATATTATATTCTCCCACCAATTTTTATATTAAACTACTCATTTAAAAAATGATATATTTTTTTTCCTGAGCTGGAATTCACTGCAGGAAGTGAGTCTTTTTAAACTCTTAATTTCTAACCACCTCCGCACGACCTGCCAGTGTTTTTTTTTTTATTATTATTATTTTAGTTAACAGTTTTATGATTTTGATATACAGTTTTCATTTTTTTGTTTACTCTTCCTTTCATTTTCCTTTATCATTTTTGTCTTGATTTTTGTTACTTTTACCATTATAATCATTATTTCTTTTATTTTTAGTTATTACTTAATTTTTACTGTTTGTTCCTCTCTTTTTATTTATCTATAATTGTTATTTTTACCAGATTTTTATTTTGAGTTCAACTTCTATATTTGTATCTATTTTATTTTTGTGTTATTCTTGGTTTTAGTCTCTCATTTTCGCTGGTTTCAATCTCTCAAGGTTTATTTTTCTTTTACAATTTATTTTACTTAATTTTGTCAACTCATTTATATTATTTCTTTTACAATTTAAGGACCCATATTAATATTCATTTAAATTTATTTGTTTGAAATTGTAATGCTCGGCTGCATTGTTAATGAGGGTTGCCCTCAATGTACTCCCGAGTGAAAATAAAGGTTGATTGATTGATTCATTGATTGATCTTTGAGATTCTCACAAAACCTAATATTGCAGCGCTCAAGTGTATTAATATTTTCTTACAAATGCTAATTATGGCGGGAAAAAGTGCTCTGTTATGTTCAGATGATACGCCGCAGGAAGTATAGTGGGGATAAGGCTTCAGATTTTTTTGCTCCACTGTGGAAGAGAAAATAGGTTTCAGTCTGAAAATTACTGCAATCTGTAGTGATAATCAATATTATCAATATCATGATCCAAATTTAGTTACTGTCAAAAAGCTTGCTTAATAGAAACAAACCTCTTCAAATTAACCCAGTCAAATTCAGTTATGAGGAAAAATAAAACCAACCCAGTCTCTCTGACAGAGCAAGAATAAGAATAGGCTTCATTTATTTAAATTTAAATTCAGTTTATTTTTATTACTGTAATGTGTTTTGTTTATTATATTATATACATTTCTGATTCCATTGACTTACATTAAATGTTTTATTCTCTCCTATAAAGCTGCTATATTGGAGAGAACAAACCATAAATATTTATACATACATTTGTTGAATTATATCACCTCTCCTTACATTTGAGTACAAGTACAGTTCTGGGTAAAGGTTTGGGGAGTCACACACAACAGGAAGCAATTATTTATAATTTTTATTAATGTAATGTGTTTTGCTTATTATATTATATATAATTATTATTATTGTGCTATTGTTATTTAATGATTATATAAGTATGATCAAAGTACTTACGATGTTTTATTAGCTGCCTGGACGAATAAATGATAGTTAAACTGTTACAGGCCACAATTGTTGACATTCGCATATGTTTGTTTGTTTATCTGAATCTTTGAAAGCAAGAAATTTGAACTGGGCACCCCCCCTGCCCTTCAGCTCACCATTTCTCTGATGGTTATATACTTACATCTTGGGCTAGCTTCCAGTTATTACTTAATAACGACAGACTCCACTGAGCAAAACAGACTGCATAGAGGCTGATAGGTTGATAGAGGCTGAACGGATAAACTGTTGGTAATTGTTTGCAGTGTAAAGAGATAATTCGCTTATTTCGTTCTAATACAACCTCATCAGGATACAATCCAGATTCCAATCACATGAAGTGATCAGGTGCAGACAGGGTCTCTGTTAACATACAGTGGATCTTAGCATTAATTTTTTTTTAAACAAAAATATCATCAAACGGGTGTGTTGGCGCTCTTCTTCAGGGTTAAGTTCGGACATTCCCCAGCGTTAACGTATGTATACTTGAAGTTAATTAGCTGATGTTCTACTTGCACAGTCTGTAATTAAGTGTAATCTTTTCTGTTGTGTTTACAGTTCTGACCAATCAAAGATTTGAGAGACTGTGAGAGTTAAATAAAGGTTAATCAGTACTAAAGTTGGCATGTTAAAGATAAACAAATATACGTATGTTAATATTATATTGATACATCAGTTATTATATATCAGTTATTTATTTTTAACTGAATAATTGTTAATGCTTCATCGATTACAGAGATAATCGTTAGTCGTGGCTGTAATGTGAAGCTCTAGAGTGGTATACTGACTACTCACAGGTGCTGGAGTTTTTTTTAATGACTCTGGTCAGCGGCACGTGCTTCCCCGGTAACTGTTACGGCCAAGGCCAAGGCCAAATGTCACAGCAGTGAGACAGACGCTGAGCTACACCTCTGAGCGCAGTTTTCCTTACAGCATCCTGCAGGACAGGGGCATAAATATGTCACCCCCCCAAGTAACCTGAGCCTTGCAGCTGCCTTGCCAGGTGTTGCCAAGCATTTGACAGGCTTCACTGGTCATTGTGGCGAACAAGCATTTTGACAAGTGTGTGACTCCTGCTGCTTCAGCGAGCAGCTGATTTGGAAAAGTGGTTAAGAATATGATGGCACCGTGGTGTCATTTAGGGAGCAGGTGGGCTGGGTTGGATGTGGTGGGTAGAAGTTGTTAGACGAAGTGCCTTTCCTGCAGCGCACCACGCTGTTCAGGGTGCTGGTTAGTAGAACTGGCAGTGAGAACAAGTAGACCCTGCCAATTAGTCTCACACAGCCATCAAACATACCAGCCATGGTTTGTCTTCACCTCCTTTATTAGTCACAGTATGTTAGCTGGGACAGTTTGTTACCTTTCAGTAGCGCTGGACTCTGTATGGCTGTCTGTTACCGCTTTACTTGACTTCCCAGTAATGAAATCTATTATATGGTGTGTTTAAACATTTTGACAGACATTTGTGGGGCATTTGGACGTTCTGTCAGTTTTATGCAAAGATTTGGGCACAAACTACAGATTTTTTAGTAAAAGTAGAAACATTTAATCTGCAAATGTGAATTCACAGTTGTTTTATATTTTATTTAATTAAAACATTAAAATAGCAGTTGTTCAACCTGCAGTCGTTTAGACAGTGCGGGACTTAGGCCAGAATTAGACTAGACCAGGGCTATGTATTTAGAACTCAGTACGGTCCAGTTAGAGGAAATTTCCTCAGGCCAAGGTCCGGACCATCATCATTTCTAACTTGTGTTATGATTCAGTGGTGTATCCTGTTTACTGTAGTAGTCTAGTATCAGCATCTTATACCATCAACAACTGAAAGACCCACATTACACATAGCGTTCAGTATATTTCAGTATATTTACTGTTTAAATGCTGAACTGAATTAATTATTTCTAAACTTCTAATAAATGTTTTTAGTCACTACAAGTAAAAACAAGGGCTACATTAAAAAACAGAACGCTTTTGAAATAAAGTGCATCTTAAAGTGTTTATTCATAGAAACTACGTTTTAAGTAAATAAAACGTGTCTTCTTGACCTGTTGGTTTGGATCTGCCTGTGGGATGAATAAACGTATACGTCTCTCTATTCCTGGTAAAAACTTTTCGTCATACACTTTTTTTTTGAGAATGTTAGTCTTTCTCTGACTCGGTTTATTCTCCAATTCACATGAAACATTAAATCATTCGCAATAGTTTATCAGTTTGGGTTCGCATTGCACAACGTCTGGGTCCGGACCCGTACTGCGGTCCTCCTGTTAGTGACCTCTGGACTGAACCATGTGTTCGTTTTTTATGATTTTTGGTATCAGCCTTCACGTACTCATGCGAGATGAGAGCTCATCAGGGAAGAGGGTCAAGTAAAGAAGACACATGGCTAAAGAAGCACGGTATGTGATGCTGATAAAAACAAAAAACAGGCAGCATCACAAGGAAAGAAAGACTTATTATGGGGCCGTTCCTGGGTGTTACGAAGAGGACAGTCTGGGGTTTGAATGTGTTAACACGTTAAGCAGTTTCACTTTTACGGAAGCTGGTTAAATTGTGGTCATAGTGAGCTGCTGTGATCAGCACTTTACTATTAGCATCTTGGCTATGTGTGTGTAGTGCTGCTGCTTAGTGCTGTTGAGGTGTTAAAGGAGTCACAGAATGCAGAGAATTATTTAAAACTGTTCTCTGGTATCTACATAGAAGGTATGACACAAATGCCCAGATGTGGTTTTGCATGCCCGTTTACACCCTTTGCTTTGGTCCCAGAATGAAACGAGCTGTTATCCTTTTTATGGTGCTTTCATAAATATTCTGATCTGCTCTGATTGGTTGGTTTCGAAGCAACATGTTGAAACAGACGCAGGCAGAAATATAAGATTTGTGTATGATTTGTTAACCAACTTTCTTTTGTATTTTTTATTTAAAGTCCAGGATCTTCTTAGAGATGTTCTCCAGCTTGTTTTGCAGATTTTGCTCACATGGTGTCGCAGCTACATTATGGTGCCTGAGCAATCTGTAGCATTTAAGATGAAACCAAACATTTGATTCAAAAGCCGGACAATATCAAAATCTGACATTGTGCATCCCTACTTTTAGAGACTGTTGTTTTATGCTCAAGGCAGTATAGCTCTAGATAAGCAGCTCTTCTCGGCTGTAGAAGACGTTCATTCTGCTGCTTAATATTCCACCTGGATCTACGCTCTGCTGTTCCTAGTAAAAATACTTTTCAGATGTGGCTCTTCTGGAGCTGTTTCAAGCGGTTTACTCCCACATAGACCAACTTCTAATTTAGTTAAAATATTATGCTGTTTCACATGAGCTCGTTAACAGTGGTAATAAACCAGTTTAGACCATGTTTCATGACTTGCTTGCGCTAATAATTGCATGTAGCCCTGCCATGGCATACAGCCCCGCCCTCGATCCGTATCAGCTATCAGCCGATCACACTGAAAGGTGATTGGTGATCGGAATCGGCCTCAAAAACGCTGATCGGTCCATCTCTAATACAGACCAGGCGTGTAGTATGTCAGAAGAAGTGTATCACAGTCACACAGTTGCAGTTGAAATTAAAAGTTCACTAAATGCTGTGTATTTTAAAAATTGGCCAACTTACAGTACAAAGTGGACTCGTGAGTTTTTTTTATTTTTTATTTAAAGCTCAGCCTTTTTCTCATGCTGTAAAAGTGGAGGGTGTGGTGTGTTAAGCTGAGGAAGCAGGCTAACGTAAGTAAGATTTGGAAGTGCTGAATTTTTGAGGTGCAGTTGGCGGGGTGGTGTTGTGGATGGGAGAGATGTATGACACTTCGTTGTGGATAAAAGAGCCGTTAGTGTAATTTTATGCTGAGGCTGTGACAATTACCACATTCCTACAATACCACAGTCATGTGATGCCTACCATGGGGTTAAGTTTTATTATTTTTTATTTTGTCATTTATTTTGCTCTCCATCAGTTTACTACTTTACTAACAGCTCTCTGTGAGTGATCTGAAGGAGAATAAGCTGTAACATTAGCTGAGATCTGTTTAGCTAAAAGATCGACTGTGCCACTGTCTACCCTGACTTTCTGTGGCCTCTGGCTTAAAAGAAATGATGAAATGTCGATGTGATGCCCTTAGAAATAAAATGTTGTTGACAATTGGACTTGAAAATTAATTGTATGTTTGAAGTGCTCGTATTATATGGATGTTTATGACTGAAAGGCATTCATTCCCCCTGAAAGCTGAGTCTTTAGTTTGTTAAATTAAACTAGCACTGTGAGATCCTGTGTTTGGCTTTAGGCCCTGTTTTGCTATAAAAGACAAATTAAAGATTTGCTATTGTTCATACAATGATGAGTGTATTCAATAGCAGTAATATTAGTAGTAGTAATATTAGTAGTAGTAATAGTAGCAGTAGTAGTAATATTAATAGTAGTGGTAGTAGCAGCAGCAGTTGAAGTAGTGGTAGTAGCAGCAGCAGCAGTAGTGGTAGTAGCAGTAGTATTAATATTAGTAGTAGTAGTAGTAGCAGCAGTAGTAGTAATGTTAGTAGTAGTAGTAGTAGTGGTGGTAGTAGCAATAGCAGTAATATTATTAGTAGTAATAGTAGCAGTAGTAGTAATAGTAGTAGTAGTAGTAGCAGCAGTAGTAGTAATGTTAGTAGTAATAGTAGCAGTAGTAGTAATAGTAGTAGTAGTAGCAGCAGTAGTAGTAATGTTAGTAGTAATAGTGGTGGTAGTAGCAATTGCAGTAATATTGGTAGTAGTAGTAGCAGTAGTAGTGCTGGTACCAGCAGCAGTAGTAGTAGTAGTACTGGTAGTGGTAGTAGCAGCAGCAGTAGTAGTGGTAGTAGCAGTGGTATTAATATTAGTAGTAGTAGCAGCAGTAGTAGTAATAATAGTAGTAGTAGTAGTAGTAGTAGTAGTAGTAGTAGTAGTAGTAGTAGTAGTGGTGGTGGTGGTAGTAGCAATAGCAGTAATATAATTATTAGTAGTAATAGTAGCAGTAGTAGTAATAGTAGTAGTAGTTGTAGAAGTGGTAGTTGCAGCAGTAGCAGTAGTATTAATATTAGTAGTAGTAGTAGCAGCAGTAGTAGTAATGTTAGTAGTAGTGGTGGTGGTAGTAGCAATTGCTGTAATATTGGTAGTAGTAGCAGTAGTAGTGCTGGTACTAGTAGCATCAGTAGTAGTAGTACTGGTAGTGGTAGTACCAGTAGTAGTGGTGGTGGTAGTAGCAATTGCAGTAATATTGGTAGTAGTAGTAGTAGTAGTAGTAGTAGTAGGAGTAGTGGTAGTAGTAGTAGTGGTGGTGGTACTAGCAGCATCGGTAGTAGTAGTACTGGTAGTGGTAGTAGCAGCAGTATTAGTGGTGGTGGTAGTAGCAGTTGCAGTAATATTGGTAGTAGTAGTAGTAGTAGTAGTAGTAGTAGGAGTAGTGGTAGTAGTAGTAGTGGTGGTGGTACTAGCAGCATCGGTAGTAGTAGTACTGGTAGTGGTAGTAGCAGCAGTATTAATGGTGGTGGTAGTAGCAATTGCAGTAATATTGGTAGTAGTAGTAGTAGTGGTGGTACTAGCAGCAGTAGTAGAAGTACTGGTAGTGGTAGTAGCAGTAGTAGTGGTGGTGGTAGTACTGGTAGTGGTAGTAGCTGTAGTAGTGGTAGTAGCAATTGCAGTAATATTGGTAGTAGTAGTAGTAGTAGTATTAGTAGTAGTAGTGGTGGTCGAGCAGCAGCAGCAGCAGTAGTAGTAGTAGTAGTACTGGTACTGGTACTGGTACTGGTAGTGGTACATTGCTTTTTCACTGTGGTAAGAGAAACCTGTACCAGCAGAAACCTGGTCCTCTACGCTGATGGGCAGGAGTCACACAGAATAAAAAAATTGAATGTAAGTTCAGCTGAAATGAGCAGTTATTAAGCTATGTAGTAGTGATGGCAGCACGTTCACAACCTTTCTTTGTCAACAGAGAACACTCAAAACCAAAAATTCCCGTTTTGAAATATTTTGGTCATATGCTTCAGTTTAATAATCCAGTTTTGAACCTCTGTACTTGCAGTAGCTGCAGTGTTGTTTAATGCTGGTTTTGTCTCAGTGAAGACTCGCTCTTAAGGACTTTAGATTTTTAAAATGAAAAAAGTTGAATTGCCACTGCTTTGGTATAGATTTGCCAACATGTTTGGAGTGGTTCGAATCGATGGTTTTTTTGTTTTTTGTTTTTTTACAGCCCACACGTTTATTGTTATGACTGATGTTGATTCCTTGATTTTTATGCTTATCAGTTAATAATATCTTTGTATTTGGTCAAAAGAATTTCTATCCGTATGATTAGGGAGACACCAATATGTAATATGGCCAATGTCAGTATGTTTCATGTACGTGTCTACCAAAATCACTGGGACAGAATTCACCTGGACTTGTGTTTCTGTAGGTTATAAATGCAGTAAAGTGATAAAAATGTGGAGATCTTTACAGTTTCTGAAGTGCAGTAAGTACATCATCAGGTATCGGGTTGACACATCAGTCAGATCTTACCCAGAACGTAGTGAAAAACAGAAGAGCTGAGGGCAGAGGGAGAGCGAGAGAATGGCAGACGCATGTGGACCAGTGTTAGCAGAATGGTGTGTGATGGAGACGGAATATGAAGCTGATTGTGAAAGAGGCAGTGTGATGGGGTGATGATGACGAATGTGAGTGATTGCGCGAGTGTAAGAGAGAAGAGTTTAAGTGATCTCCGTCTGTAGAGGCAGCCGTGGCACTCGGCAGCTGCGCCGTGCATGCGTTCGTGTGTGTCTGTGTGTGAGCGAGCGCGTGAAAGCATAGCTACATGCCTGGAGCACGGGACACTCATCTGACCCAGAGGGCTCCGGAGAGGAACCATGGCCCTGGCAACACGTTCACAAACAGCACCATAAGTCAAAAGCAGAAACCTGTAGGAACCACCAACAAGCCTGATTGCATTCCAACCGTGTTGTGTTGAGCCAGTCAGATCAAAATCCTGGACACCTGGCTTTCTGCTCAGTTCGGTTTCTGCCTTGGTCCGTCATCTGTGATATAGCTCATCATCTGATTAGTCACTTTGATTAGCTGGATCTTCTGGCTCAGGTTAAGCTTGGGATGCAGCTGTTCGGTAGGGTAAACCCTCAGAGACAGGTAGCTGACCAGTGCTTGCCTGATAATGTTGACGTATGTTGACACTATTGAGTTTTTCTTCAACTTGCCGGATTGATCAAGTGGAATGTATTTGTTTTAAGTTAATTTATGTAAATATAGTTTAAATCTAATTTAAATCTTAAATTGAAAAAAGGATTATTGTTTGAGCGTATCTGAAAAACCAATGCTGGTTTCAGATTTCTCAAACCTGCAATATTGGGGTGTCATAAGTGTTTGTAATTCTGTGTATATATATATATATATATATAAATATATATATATATTAGAGATGGAAGGATCGATCGGCTATGTATCGGTATCGGCCGATTTTTTAATCAAAATATGAGATCGGTGATTGGCCGATCTCTCCAATTTAGAGCCGGTCCCGAGAGCCGATCGATGGCGTTAAACAAATGAGCCTAATTTCTGTATTTTCAGCTAGCGTTTCATCCAGGAAGAGGAGAACCCCTCCCTGCAATTCCTATTTAAACCACTAGGTGGAAATACATACACTTTCATTTTCAACAGACTGACTAGTAAACTGCGCTGAAAGTAAACATGTAAATAAAATAAAATCAATAAACAATAAAACAATAAAATCAGTGTGTCTCGTTGAGGAAACAAGACAAAGACATTCAACACTACTAATCTGATACGACACTGCACGCAGCTGAATACAGTGAGTATCAGCAAACAGCAGAGCTAGCACGCGCAGCTAGCACTAAACAAATAACCCAGAACAGATAATCACCCAGTTCAGACCAGATCTGACCGGTACGAACAGAACAGCAGCAACAATTCAATATTCTAAATTGAATGATTGCAGTATTGGGGATATTTGTTCGATTTACTTTGTTTATTTACTTTTAATTTAGTTAAAATATTATACTAGGTTTCATATGAGCTCGTCATATATATATATAGACATATAGAGAGAGAGAGAGAGAGAGAGAGGGAGAGAGAGAGAGAGAGAGAGAGAGGTTGTCAAAATAATGAATTGTATTTGTCAACATATTTGACCTTTAAAAAAGCAGATTTCATGTAAACCAGAACACAAACACAGACTTGTTATATTTCAGTGATAAATTCATGGCATTGCAGTAGCTCTAAATAACTTGGGTTTTTATCAAGAGAGCCGGTGAACCATGCCCTTCAAAAGCTGTATTTGAATAAGAGGACTTACATACAGTGCTTATGAGAGTCCTGACTGTAACAGCACAAAGTTTTCTTTTGTGGATTTAATAAAAATAATAAATTACAATATACCACAGTATATGTAGCACATCAATATCATACCCAATATCAAGTATGTTGTTCCCCAAAAGGACTGTACTTGAACGATGTCAGGTTTCAACGCCACCAAACCATTTTTTCAGAGTAGATGACTCTGATGTCAGAAAAAGCTGTTGTGGATGACACGCAACGCAGAAAATTAATAAGAGATATAAGAGAAGTGCTATGTAATTAGTAGAAACCAACAAAATAAGATCTCTGAGAACAAAATGTATGTGACGATATATATTACTTTTTATTTCAAGAAATATGTCAGTTCAGGACGAAGAGTCATGTCAGTCAGTGAAACGTTGGTTAACTATCAGTAGGTACTGTATTGTGTAGTAGAAAAGAATATATGTTATTATTGTTTGATCAGTATCTGTGTGTGAGTGGCGATGTTCTAAAGACTAATCAGATTTGTTCATTATTCATACAGTCATACAGTATTTGAAGCTTGGCTGCCTGTTCCATTACGTGGAGGTTAAAATGGTGTGTTTGTTGTTGAAGCTACTGGTGTGCATGTATTGCGACAGCTCTGTCAGTATGTGTATAGTGTAAAGAATGCCCTGCAGCCAGACAGCTAAGGTCAGCACTCATCAACTGAAGTTGACGGCTAGTGGGTGGGAGGCGTTTGTGTTTGTGTGTTTGTTTATTTGCTGGAGAGAGCTCGGAGTGGATATACGAGTTGGTCATGGTCACATAAGGCAACCGTAACCGTGGGGGGCAGAACTTGTAGCAGGGCATTGCTCTGGCTGTTGATCATTCAGAACAGAATGTGCGAGCTGACCAATCAGAGCACACCAGGCTTATTAGGAAGGTGGGGCTTCAAGGTACATAAGCATTATGAGGAACAAAAATTGCATTTTGGGAAAATGTATGCATTTGATTAAAAATGTTAATTTTGAACATTAGGCCCAGTAGGTCCTCTTCAAACCAATACTGGGAACAAGTGTTCCATTGGACATGATGGGTTATGGGTTATGCCCTAAGATGTTTTCAGGCTGGGTGGTAAACATGTGTAGGGTAATTTGTCTGTGCAAGTTATGTTGGTAACCCATTCAAAAGTCATAATAATGGTCCGAACTGTGAATGATTTGATGTTTTAAAAAGACTGGTCATTAAAATGAATTCCTTTAAATCGTAAGTAATCCCCTGCTTACTGGAAGCTCCAAGTTTAAACAGATAAAGATAATATCGACATGGACATCACTGTATCGACATGTGTTGCCACGAGCTTATCCAAACCTAAGCCTGCCAGTTACATCCTCTCATCCGAACCGGGTGGCACGTATGTTTGGCTGGGCGGGCTGCCCGGCTGGTTTGATGTTAGGGGGAAACACTGGTATTATTGATTTGAAAATAAAGGATTTACAAAGCCTTCTCTAGAAAATGTTACAGGCAAAAAGTAGGACTGTCACATGCGCTTAATTACAATGATTAATAAAAATATACCTTCTTGATGAATCAGCGGTGAGTATTCATACATAATGCAAAATAAAAATAGGATAAAAATATAAAATAAAAATATTACAGAATTTTAAATCTCCTTTTGTTCTTTCTTGCCATAGGTTATTTTAAATCTTTTGTTACATTTTAAGTCTTTTAATAAATTTCTGCAACCCTGATATATGAAACAATTTAATTCAATATTCATTTTTTACATTTTATTTTGAAAATGTTTAACTTGAGGCTGAGACAGAGGATCTCTAAAATAGACTGAAATATATTTTTTGGCTGCAGTGAAAAGGGCATAATGTCTTTCTGTTTATCTTTTGGTTTCATTTATTGTGTTGTTTGCTGTAATATTTATTGTATTGTTTTGTTACTAATGTAACGGCCTCTGCAGAAGGCTGGAGCTGAGCTGTACTCTCTTTTTAACATGCTTCAGAAGTGCTTTAGAAGTATTACTGTTGAAAATGCATCCGCTTCTCCGACCGGAGCTTTAACCTTTATTCTATTGTGGGATGTCAGCGTAAAGGGCCGCTGCACCACTAGCAGAGCGTATAAGCTCCAGCGGAGGATGACCTGGTTTCTCCACAACTTGCAGGATGCAGCTGTGCTCCACTCTGGACTGGTGTCCCATTTAGGTTCCTGTATGTGCTAATTGTGCTCGTAGATACGAGAAGACTGCAGTCTTTCGGGATGCTTTGTTTGATCCCTTGATATTTCTTGTCTTCTCTGTTTTCTCTAAACATTCCCATGTGAGTCTCTCCTCTGTCGCAGGAAGGCTACCAGCGTGCAAAAAAATAAATAAATAAAACTTGAGTTACGGCCCATATAGAAGGGTTAGAAAGTTGCACCATGTTTGGAGGAGAGCACTCTGTTTACTGTGTGTGACCTAGAACTACCACTCTTAACACTGGCCTACTTTGCTTTATGTTGTACTGCACTGTGAGTAAAATTATTATGTTTAAGACCACTTGGTTGTGTTTCTGAGTTAAAAATGTGTGAAAGATGAAAACTGCTGTTGAGACTAGAGATCATGATGCTGCCGCTGCATGTGAAAGACCCCAAGCCCAAACATTTGAAACTGTTCAGCCAATAAGTGAAAATTAATAATTTCAATAATAATAATAATAATAATAATGATAATTAACAATTACGTTTTTTAATGACACGGTTATGTATATCAGTGTCTCTCTGTCTATCGCGTCACACGCGCTGTGTTTCTCTCCCTTCCCATGCGTCCGAAATCACCTACTTGTCTACTACTCGATGGGAAAATCAGTAGGCGAGCGTGGCTAGTAGGGCTGTGTATTGGAAAGAACCTGACGACACGATACGTATCGTGATACAGCGGTCACGATTCAGTATATCGTGATATATTGCGATTTTTCAAATCCTACTATTAAAACATAGGTTTGAACAGGTTTGTCAATGCTGACAATAGCTTTCCGCCCTTGTGCTGCTTGTTACTGTTGGAGTGGAGCTGAAAATGGATTAGAACACTGCCATCTAGTGATCAGAGGTTTAAACACAACACACACAGATTGTCTGCCAGCAATCTGTGTATCAATACTGTGTTTTTGAGAATCGATACAGCATCACCAAACATAATATCCCGATATTCGATATTTTTTCTTACACCCCTAGTGACTAGTATGTTCGAATACCTAGTAGGTATTGAGTAGTAGGTGAACGGTACCTGGATGACCTACTGAATCTGCAGCCGTTTTTATGTAGTCGAACACAGCACACTGCGCTATCCCATGATTCACCTGGAGCTGCAGATGAATTCAAAGTGGAGGAAACAAACAGTGAAAAGCTGAACGTCAGCTGTGTGTACGCAGCTACAGCTAGTGAACTGCCGCTACAGAAGTTAGCGCTGCTGCTGAGTTAAACAGTGATTACATTCCTCTCGTTTCATCTTCTCTGAACTACAGCCGGACACCGCGTGAGTACAAATTTAGATAAAAACGCAGATCAGTGTCACTAAAAGTTTAAATCTGTCACTAAACTGAGCTTTTAAATAAACAGCAGGACGTTTACGGTGGTGGTCTGACGTCTTGGGTCACAGGACGCTGGCAAGATGGCCAATACATCCAAGCTTGTGTGGCTACTAAAACTCGTCTACTGAAATTAGTACCTAGTATTAGTAATCTAGTACCTACTGACTAGTAGGCGATTTCAGACACACCCTCTGTCTCTCTCTCTGGTTTGCGTGGCGAGCGCTGTTTCTGTCTCTCTCTCTTTATCTCTCTAACTCTCGCACGTGTCGCACGCTATATATCTCCCCGAGTACCTCATCTTCCTTAAAGAGCCGCAGTTTTACTACAGTGTGATTAAAAACCCAGCCGTGTAGTGAGGCACTCTCTGTAACTGCAGTAAACATGTCATCGGTGTGAAAGTATTTTCCAATGCACTTCTTAATAACTTGTTAGTTTTGGGTATAAACAGATGTATGTTACATTTATTTATCAGTCATATGGTCATACCATTTTTTTGGGGGGGCAGATAACAATATTTAGTTTTTTTCTTGTTAAGTCAGTGTTCAATAAACAATGTTAAGTTTAAAAATGTTGTGCGCCCACTTGTTACTAGTGTCACTTTTTAGCAGAAAATAAAGTAGAAAACTTCTAGATATCGGCCCAAAAATCAGCAGCACATATGGGCCATCGGCTGACCCTGACCTCTAAACATCAGCATCGGCTTTAGAAAAACCCATATCAGTCGATCTCTAGTTGAGACATTTAGTAAAATGCAGCCAAAACAAGAATCTGCATTTTATTAATCTTCTTGCACCTTCGTTTAACTAACATATGTGCAAAGAAAAGACTTCCAGTATTTGATGGACAACATTAGGATGTAATGCCTGCAACACATTTAAAAAAGCTGGGACAGAGGAATGTTTACCAGCATGTAGGGATGTACCAATACCACTTTTTCCTTCCCGATACCAGTTTTTCAGGTATCTGCTGATACCGAGTACCAATACAGAGACCAACTCTGACTTAAATGCTCGATATATAGCTATAAATCCTGATATTTATAGTGTTCCACTTTTTATATGTTGTATTTTGTGCTTGCTTGGATAAAGTTGCTGTGTTCTTGGACCTGATTTTGCTTTAATTGCTTAATTAAATTTGAAGTATTGAAGTCTTTGCTGGTCGTGCCACACCTAGAAATGCTGGTGTTACAAATTTTGCTGTGGCCGTTTTTGCTGCTGCCCGTCTTAACTGAGAAATACTCCCACACCATGGACAAGCTGTTGGCTTCAGTCAAGCGGCATTTAGTGGTGCACATGTGCGTCAATAAGCTTAATGGTATCTGCGCTCTCTATTGCTGATACCGATACTGTGTGTAAGTGTCAGTACTGGCATCAATACCGATATGGTATCAGTATCGGTGGAACACTACCACCATGTTACATCACCCTCTTTTAAATTACACTGTTTAATGGTTTGGACAACAGTTCGTGGTCATGGTCAGGGTCATGATGAACGAAACGTTTTTAACAGTTGTAGTGAGCTTCCAGGGAAAAGACGTTGTCCGCACCTTTCGCTGATACATCTGGATGGTCCTTTATGTCTTTAGCGCAGAGAACTCGACGTCTTGTTTTTTTAAAAATACATGCTGAAATGTAAACTCATCTGACCACAGCACGCAAGGGCTTTCAGACCTTCTTCGATGAGCTTGTGCTCGGAGAACTCAGTGGCATTTCTGCGCAGAATTGATGTATGGCTCTCTGCCTGCGTAATAGAGTTTCAAGTTGCATTTTTTTCATGCGCCGTCGGACTGTGTTAAGTGACAACGGTTTTCCGAAGTACTCCCGGGCCCATGTGGCTATATTTAACACAGTAGCATATTAAATATAACAGTAGCATGATGGCTTTGCTTGCAAAGCCTGAGCGATGGTGGATTTTAAACCCAGACCTGAACTGGTAATGGTTTCAAAATGTTTCAGAACTGTGCAAATGTAAAAATTATCTATACATACAACATGCAATTAAAATGCAATATAGACGGATATACATTTTATGCAGTTTTTATGGCTATAGTTCACTTTTCCTTGTAATCAGTATTTTGCAAAAGGCCATGATATTTTTCAGTCCTGTACATACATTGTTTGATTGTATGTTTATAAATTTAACACATATCGTAAATCATAATTAAAAAATTGTATAAAATATTGACTGACCGTCTCTTAACACTGACAGAAGGAGGGTCCTCTTAGGGTGTACTCACACTAGGCCTGGATGTCGTACCGTGCATGAACACAATTGTGTTCCCCATCTGGCCTCATATTGTGCTTGCTTCAAGCCCGCGCACGCTTAAGACATCGTGATCGTTATAGCTGTAATATGAGTTTGTGAATGAAGAACTTTTAAGTGGCACGCCCAAAATTATGCAGTTGCAGCAACTAGACTGCACGCTGGCCCCATGCGATATCCAGTCACGGCGTGTGGCTGTACACCTATACCTGGTGTTAACTGCGCAGGCGGGGCTTTATTCAAACTGAACACATTTAAAGGGAGAATTGCAAAGCAGGCATGTACATAAGATCCGTATCATCATAACAGAGCTTTACGCCACACTTGGCTGCGAGTGTTCACTAGGAGTGTAAAAAAAATGTAAATATTAAATATCGGGATATTATTTTTGGTGATACTGTATCGATTCTCAAAAACACAGTATCGATACACAGATTCCTGTGTTGTGTTTAAACCTCTGACCACTAGATGGCAGTGTTGTAATCTATTTTCAGCTCCACTCCAACATTAACAAGCAGCACAAGGGTGCAATGCTATTGGAAGTATTGGCAAACCTGTTCATATAGTGGTGTATTTTAATAGTAGGATTAAAAAAATCGCAAAATATTACAATATATCTCGATAAATTGAATCTTGACCTGTAGCTGTGTCACAATACGTATTGTATCGCCAGGTTCTTTCCAATACACAGCCCCAATGTTCACTGCCACAGAACTGAATAATCCAAAACTCTGATACTCTTAATTGCACACAAGGCTGATGTTGGATGATTTGCCAGCTTGTACACCCCTAAGTCCACCTCTTCAAGTGGGTCTGTGCATGGAACCCTTAACCGAGCCCGATTAAGAACACCCTTAAGTGACATTCCTGCCACGTCTCTCCAGTAACCCATTTCATGACAGCAGTTTACGTGGTAACACCTCAGAGAAGTTGCTTTTAACCCAGATTAAACAAACCTGCTTTGATTTCTGCTTAGAAACTTTTTGAGCACCTTTTGTTCTGATTTGCAAGCTTTTGGTATGCATTAGTAGTTCTTGCTGTAGGTTTAATAAATCATGCTATTACAGTAATAGTCTTCATCTGTAGTCCTGGAGAGCCGTGTCCAGTAAGCTGCCCCGCCTCACACCTAACTCTGATACATGTGATTCACCCAGTCAAGGACTTGGTAAGAGGCTGAGTGGCTGAAGCAGGTGTGGCAGTTATGGTTGGAACTAGACTCGGCAGCAAGATTGCTCTCCAGGATTAAAGCAGCCTATCAGTTTAGGGATAGATTAATCAAGCTCATTATTATTATGATTACACTATTAAACTATGTACAGTGTTGCTGTAAAAACTTGGTAACCACACAATTCTCATCTTTTAAATCCTTGTGAGGAATAGTGTTTATTCTGAGAAAGGCTAAAGTTCTAAGTTTGACCCCCGATCCTTAAATGTAGTGTGCCAGTCTCCCGGTAAGTTATGGCGGTAATGTCACAACACAGCTCCTGATAAACATGTAGGTAAGTTGTGGATTTTAAATAAATTTTAAATAAATTTTAATGTTATTTAAAGTGTTAACAGCTATTATGAGTTAACACAAGCTACCAACCAACAGAAAAATGTCTTGAGGCTCATTTATACTCCCTCTCGTTGACATGGTTGTTGAGCAACACTTCCAGTAGAGGGCAGTTTGGAGTATATCAAACATGGTGGCAGTGGAGGAGCTTGTAATTCTTTATTTACCTTAAAAACCTGGTTTGTCTCTGCGCCGTGACGAAGTTACATCCTGGTTAAAATTTCTAACTGACTCCAGGGTGTGTCTGAAATGGTCCACTCGGTTACTTGTTCCCTGTTCACTACGTAGACTGCTCTATGTAATACACTATATAGCGGAGCAGTGAGGAAGACAGTAGAGGGGATTCGGACGACAAGCTTTCCAAAGAAACCGCTATGCATTGTGGGGCATCAACCTGTAAGTAGTGAACATTGGTTGTCCACTAGTTTTACGGTGCATTGTGGATAAGAATATAGTGAACTATATAGGGAATCTAACTGTCCACTGACACCACAAAACCTAGATCCCTGAATAGAGCACTAAACGGTAACTAGGGCACGATTTTAGACACCCCCCCCAGTCTTCAAATAAGCCCGCCGTTTGTCCTTCGTCGGGTTTGTGTGGAAGTTGTTGCGTCTTGCACTGCCCCCACGGTCTGCAGCAGTATTGCGCCGCCCTGTCCGTATCAGTAAGCTTTCAGAAAACATGCACATTACGCACGGAATGAACGCAGAGTATATACAGAAAGCTCCTTGCGTATCCGTATCCGTATTTAATGTTGAGTCTTTAAGAATCAGTGCTCCCCAGAAGTACCATGTCTGAATACCATGCCTACATTTGCATGCTTACCATTTCTTTTACTTTGTATTTGTTTTAGATGGTACAGGTTGGGATAATAGTTGTTATTAACTGTTTGTGTAAATCTTTCAGTTGGAACTATGTAGGCACATCATCAGTGTGCACAGACAATAGAGACAGTTCTTTGGCATGATAGATCAGAGCTGCCTGGCTGCTTTTCGTGACGCTCGATGTCCCACATTCCGTTACTTTCCATGGCCAAATTTTGCATGACGAATTTGTGTGCAGTGTAGCGTCACCCTGCTGTGTCATGTTTCTGTTGTATTTAAAGGCTTGTTAATATGTTGATGGATTGCATGTTACCGGTGCATCTGGTGTGTTTTTTTGTTTTTGTTTTTTTTTTCTGAATTCTCATCTTAGCTGGTGGGCCGTCGGCGATGTCTGTGGTGTTCAGAAGCCTTTTTTAATTACCTGCGCTGTTCTGTGGTATTCATTTGGTCTGAAGCACTTCAGTTTTCACACCAGGTGATGATAATGCTTTCTCACGTACGTGAAAAGCTTACAGCGGTCACACACTCGTTCGCACACACACACACACACACACACACACACACAGGTGGTTTAGTGCTGTTTGAGTTCTGAGGCTGCAGCCGTGGCGTTGCTGTGGATTTTCTCACCGGGTGAACAAATTACTCATGCTCTTTATTCTCTCCCTTCATTCCCTCTGGAGTTTCACACTCTCTATTTCTCCCCGTCTGCCTCGCCCTTCATATTTCTCTTTCATTCTTCTTTGTTTTGTCTCCCCGTATAGCCCTGTTCTTAGTTTGTGTGCTATGCAGTGTTTTCTCTACACACTGGGCTTTATTGTTTTCTGTTTAATGCTGATAGTTTTTTTTTATTGTGCACCAGCCCCCCCAGTCCATCCTCCCCAATAAACTCTGACCCCAACTTGAGGTCTGAACTGAACTATTGGAGAGTTGCTACACTCCTAAGAAAAGGACAGTAGTTTCTGAAGTCACTGAGGGCGTTTAGGATGCTCTTAGTAGTTACGGGCCACAGTCTTGTCAACAATACGACTAAAACAGTTTTTACTTCTTTAATTTCTGTTTGTAACTTGGGGAGGAAATGTGCACTTTTTAAATTTAAATATTACTATATCAGAAACATACGAGCTTAGATATTAAAGATATCTAACGAACAGATATAAATGTATATGGATGCTTTAACAGGTCCACTAAATAAAGAATGTAGATAGGGCTGTACCTAACGGTTAATTTCCTAATCGATTAATCTAACTTTTTTTTTTCCAGATTAGTCAGTTAATCTAATGAATAATTTTTAGATTGGGGTTATGTGTTAGGAATTAAAATTTGTATTATTTTGTTATGGATATCTAGATATTTTCAGTACTTTTTTAAAATAATAATAAACAATATTTTGCATTATTTAAAAATGTGTTTGTAAAAGTCTTATATTTTACTAGCTTGTACTGGATGTTAATATCCATCCATTCATTGTCTTCCACTTTTCCCCACTAGTCGGGGTCACGGGAAGGCTGGAGCCAATCCCAGCGTCACTAAGAGATAGGGGTGTAAGAATATATCAAAATATTGAATATCGGGATATTATGTTTTGTGATACTGTATCGATTCTCAAAAACACAGTATTAATAGACAGATTTCTGGCAGACAGTGAATCATTGTGTGTTATGTTTAAACCTCTGACCATTAGATGGCAGTGTTGTAATACATTTTTAGCTCGACTCCAACATTAACAAGCAGCACAAGGGCGCAATGCTATTGTAAACATTGGCAAACCTGTTCATACAGTGGTGTGTTTATATAGTGAATTAGAAAAATCTCAGTATATCACTTTGCTTGCAATAGCACAGTATATCACAATATATTGAATCATGACTGCTGTATCACGATACGTATTGTATCGCCAGGTTCTTGCCCATACACAGCCCTACCAGACTTTTTTAGTGAATGACTTAGTGTTTTTTAGTGTTTCGCGAGAAGAACTCCCGAAACTCTTCATACTCCTCATTCTCTGTGTGGTGGTTTGTTGGGAGATGATGGAACAGGTTAGTTGTCGAGCAATGTTTAACGGCTGCTTTCTTACAAAGTCTGCAAACTGCCGTCTCCTGAGTAACGTCAGTCTTTTCAGATCCAAACCAGCTCCACACGAGTGAAGATGATCCTCACCTAGGAGTTAAATCTAAGGCAGTAGACTACGAGGCGAGTTTCTTCCCCTGGCGCAATGTGTTCATCCATTTTCAACTTTAGGTGTGTTGTTTAGCTGCTAGCTTTAGTCTATGCTAGCACACAGTCTGGGCACTCTCCATGCACACGCACAGCAGCCTGTACTAAAGCGAGCCGTTCTGATTGTTGTTTGTTTTCCCAGTCAGTACCGTACTCGATAACGCCAGCTCACGCATTGTTAACACGGCAATTCAACTGCAACTGCAGACTGCACACGTAGCCTACACAACTGCACACGTAGCCTACACACCTCATAGACAAGTTTGTGGGCAGTTTGTGGACTATATATTTTGGCAGAGAGCCATTTGAGAACCAGCTACATGTGTTTTAAAGCTTCCGCGATATCGAGAACAGTCTTGGGTTCTACACTGGACGATTAAGAAACGGTTAGCAATGCGACTTTTTAAGTGACACTACTGAAAGACACATGTTACACCTGTTAATATTCTTAAAACTGTTGTGTTTCTGTGTGAAACACTCCCACAACTTCAGATGCACGCGAGCGACTGTGTGTAGCTGCGGTTTGTGCTCCAGATAGATCCATGCTTTCAGTAGGTGCGGCCATCTTTGAGATGCATTGATGCACATTATGCTAATCGACATAATTTCATAATCAATTACATCAATGCGTCGTCCCAGCTCTAAACGTAGAAAACTCCTGTTTCATCTTAAACAACTTCTGCATGTACAGGCAGCATAAAGAAACTGTTGCTGGCTTTAAGGTGGACCAGAAAATACTTCAGCCTTGTAGAAATGAACAAACAAAACTTTGACTATAGCGCCGACTACTAGTACCATCTAAACTGTTACTGAGCTGCAGGATTTTTTTTTTTTTTTTTTTTTTTTTTATTTCTTAAAGATAAGGCTCCAGGGTTTGCAGCCTTCCACACCCAGTCTCAGCAGTGAACATGCTAGTTGCATTAAAAAGAGATTCAATAGAAATGTAAGACATAGGGTTACTCTTTTGTCCTCTCGTTCTCTCTCCTATCTCCCCGCTCTCAGTGTCTGATGTACCTTCCTGCATCATGGAAAAGAAGGTGTTGTAAAAGGATCTCTCCAGATAAGTAGCTTTAGCCCCACTTCTGCCCCGCTGGCTTTACTGCGTCTCACTCAGGCCCTAAAAAATGATCCTTGTTTTTGTTTTTCTCTCTCGCTGTTAGTCGCACTACTGAAATAGCGTATTTAGCCAGTGCCTTGTACTGTATACATACTGATGTTGCTTGTTTTAAACTAATAAATAGCTTCATACACCAGTATGTACTATTTCCAGTGTTTCTTTCTACTGATGTTGTGGTACACCTGTCAAATAGGTCTGTGAAAACGAATCCCTGTACGTCCCTCCTTATTTAGATTTGTTCTGATGTGATATGGTCCTCTAATCACTCCATTCATTAGAAAAGCTGTCTCACTTTAAGGGGGCCATTACTGGGAACAGAATTTGTACTGGTATTAAAGGAGTTTGGACATTATATCAGGTTTGCTGTTTACTGTGTGACAGCAGATGGTGCATGCTTAACATCACGCTGCCAGTTCATTGTGTAGTTTGATTGCACACAAGATCAGTCAGGCCAATAATTAGGCGACCCCTAATGTTGAATTGCTGTTTCTTCTCTATGATGCTAAAATATTATTTTTTCTATTATATACAACTACAATTACAACACTTGAATTAATTTTATATATATTATTATTTTTGAAATAGTCAGTCCACTAAATTATGAATGTGGAAAAGTTATGGCACATTAAAAATGACCCGTTTTTATGTTTTTCAGTTAAATGCTGCAAATAAATAGCAGAAAATGTTATTTTCACCTACTAAATCAGCAGGACATATGATTTAACAGCATGTGTTCATACTTTTGCATATGATTGTATGTAATCTGCGGGTGTGAAATAACTAAAGGGGGTAAAAGCTTACAGTGGTTCCTCTTTACTAATGTGTGTATTGATATGGGAAAAACAGACCGAGGGTTTTTTCTCAGGCTGTGAGGCGTTTATGGACTGTAGCTGGTATGGACTGTAGTAGTGCTGGGCGCTGGGCACTGGCCACATGTGGCTCAACTGGACCAGATGGACCTCTTACGGCCTCGATTGGCTCTGACGTCACTTTGTACGGACAAGGATGGGGGTGGACTGCGTCTGGTCAGCTCTGCATCAGGCCTGCTACTGCTGGCTGACTCTGTAACAAGCAGATTTTAAATACGAGGGATTAGTGTGGATATAGGCTGTACGCACACCCATATCACATACGCTCACGTGCACACAAACTCACGCTCACGATCACTAGGCAGAGATCAGCTGGAGGTGAAAGAGTGGGAGAGATGTAATGATTTATACATGAGTGAGTGCAGTAAGCAGGCAGAGGTATAGGCAGGAGGCTAAAACGTGTGGTTCTCACTGAATACTTCTGGGTTAGGTTTCATACTGGATATTTACTCAGCAGCACTAGACAAGAGTTCTGTTAAGATTTGAGAAAGATGTAGCATTTCTGAGTCAGGAGAAAAAACATTCTGAAATATGGAGAGCGTCTGCTGCGTGTTGCCTCGTGAGGCCTGAAATAGTCGTTTTTAAGTCAGAGGCGTGGGGTTGGGTTTGGTGGGAGTTTTTCAGACTTCACGCCCGTGCTCATCATAAAGGTCTCACTTGTGTCCTTCACCAAGTTCTGTCTGAGTTTTCTTCTTTGAGTATTCTTTCAACTCACTCATCTGATTCATCCACTCGGGGAGGAGGCCAAAGCATAGCTGACGGTATGAGATGTTCTTCCACACGATGTAATCGGTTACACCAGAGAAGTTCCCCACTCTTACATTTGGAGATGTAGAGAAGGATTATTGACGGGACTGTATTTTAAGATGATTTGCATCATAAATCACTCAGTTAAACAGTCAGTCGCACAAAAGGTCATGATATGTTGTCATGGCAACTGAATAGTTGTAATTGATTCAATATATTTTGTTTTATTTAAAAATAAAGGCTGTAGGTATAGTATATAGGGACCTGTAGGCCACAGGTCAAGTATTTTAATTTTCATTCTCCTGTAAAGTATATCTTAAAAGCAAAATGCCCCTCTGTACATACATGAGAATATATAAGCTTGTATAAATGTATAAACCTATATATTGTTGATGTCCAATGAAAAAAAAAAAGTGTCTTCAAAATAGTAACTTTACAGGACAAAAACAGTCGTAACTTTCAATGGATCCAGATTTTTTTTTGCAGCATTTCTGTCGGTCCGTTCATCATGGAATTTTTACACAGTGTAAACAGCTGTCATGTTCAGATGATGTAGAAAAGTGAAAATCGTCATTTTTTTTATAGGACAGCAACGATATGTAACTACAGATGGGTGTCTAAAAGACAGAAATACAATATGAGGTGTCTTGGTAAGCTTTTGGTAAGCCCACTATAAGCAACGAGAACAACTACACTGGACCTCGATATAGGTTCTGGAGGCATGGATATCGTTCTTCTAGAAGATTCTCCCTCAGTTAGTGGCTCATGGAGAGTGCTGTTTAACCCCCTGGGGTCGACAGACGCGGGGGCGCGTTTCTATTACTATTTTTGCGATAACGCGGCGCAGAAATACAGTTTAAACATTTCCTGAATCAACAGAGTCCGTCCTTTCATTACATCCAATCCTGAGTCTGTACCTCACTCACGTTTTTTTATGATGTGAGCTAGCTAGCAGGCTAAAGGGTGTTCCTGTATGTGGGGAATTGATTTGTAAGCGCCATCTAGCTGGGTAGCTAGTTAGGTTACAAAAGTCATGACCTAACTGATTCGTGTTCCATAGTAAATGCTTACTTTACTATTTAAAAGTTCATTTTCTGCACATTAGTACATGTTTACTGTATAAATGTAATTTCCTTTATTAAAGCTTCACTTACAAATAGCAATACTGTTTATGACCACTGATGGATACAGTTATGTTGCATGCAAGTGTCTTTGAAGTATATATTCAAAAATCGAGATAATGCCCTTAGACCCCAAAGGGTTAATACGCTCTCCGGTTTTCAACTGCGTTAAGATCCGGTGATTGTGAATGTCATCATTTACATATTCAACAAACCATTGAGTGACCCCTCATGCCCTGCTAATGGGTCAGTCAGTGGTCCTTGAAAGGATAGAAATGTTTTATTATGCAGTAAATGTCATCAGTCAGAATTCTTGATTTACAGTGACCCCATCCAGTCCAGCAAACAGAACAGAGCCACCAGACCCCTCATTGTAGGGGTCAGTCGTTCAGTCTTATCGTTTTCTCTTACGCCCACATGTGCACTCGCCCACTTGTGGAGAACGTTGTGACGATTGACTCATCAAAGCGTATCATTTTTTCCCCCCATATCTCTGTAGATACACGTCTATGGATTTTGCATCACTCGACTCACAAGTGGCCGTTCGTCCTTATAACAAGAGGTTTATGCGCTGAAGCTCTGCTATATTATTCCTCTCTGTGTAGGTGTGAACACGTTCGTCTTGCTGGCAGTCTGATCATAGCCTGCGTTGACGTTCTCAGCCTCTGCTCTTCTTTTATTTTATTTTCACGTGAAACGTACGCACAAGAGTCACATCAGTGAATTTGTGGACCATAGTTTCCATGTCTGTTTGCTTGCGTCTCTCCTTCAAACGTAAATGCGAATGTCCTTTCATTTACCGGTAATGTTAGACCTTAAAGGAATTTGCTTTAGTGAGTGCACACATGTATGACATGTAACATACAGAACAGACTAGACAAGCACACAGATTGTGTTAGCAATAAAATCAGAATGCGATAAATCAAACAGAGAATACTTAAGAATAACAAAGAGCCAGTGTGAGAGGATTAAAAGAAGGACACATATCATACGTATTATACAACATATTACAGGAATATATTAAGGTTTGTTGGAAAAAAGTCTTTGTTAATAATTGAATTAGTAGCTTGTTGAGACGTCTATGTGACAGAAGCTCTTGTCACCTGCACCCCAATAATGAATTCACTTTCAAATGCTTGTAAACCTTTTGTTGTCGGTCCACAGTGTCTTTCCAGCATTTTTATAAACACTGATGATGATGGTGATGAAGATGACTTAATTGTAATTTTCTTCTGTTCATCTATCTATACATATACACCATTTAGGTAAACCCTCTTTTATCTACACTTACTCTCTATATTATCAGCCCCACTTACTGCACTGATACACATTGTAGTTCTATAATTACAGACTGGAGTCCATCTGTTTCTCTGCAAACTTAATTATTCCCCTTTCGCCCTGTTCTTAAATCATCAGGACCACCACAGGACCACCCAGAGCAGGTATAATTCGGGTAGGGTGTCAGTCTCAGTACTTTAATTATACTGACAGTGGTGGTGTGGTAGTGTGTGTTGCGCTCGTACGAGTGGATCTGACACTGCAGTGCTGCTAGATTTAAGATTTTTGCAGTGTGTTCACATTTATGTAAAGGACAGATGCATCTTTTTAGTGATGTGAAAGGTATGTTTTTAAAAATGTGGATGAAACTGCAGTTTCTTTGTGTAAATATGTGAAAAATCTTAAATATGGCATTTCAGTGTGTGACTTAAAAATGTATATCAGTGTAAAAACACAAAATGTTCTATTGCTTTCCCCCTAATATGTTAAATGCAGCAAATAAAGAATAGTTTAATTTAATAATGCATTAAAATGCGCAGGAGTGTGTTCTCTCTAGAGCGGTCTTATTAAAACTGCTTCTCCTCTGAACCAGCCAATCAGGGACCTCTGAGGACATTAATTAGCTGAAGTAGGTATGACAGATTGAGGTTGGAACTACACTCTGCAGGGAGGTAGATCTTGGTGATCAGTGTTGGTGACCGCTGCTGTACTATGGTATATACATAGTATGGTATATACTTATAAACAGACTAATGATATTAAAACTAGTGCTATTATTTGTCTTATATTATCAGTGATGTGGCATATTTACATGTATCTGCTTTGTCCCTCTTCCTGTGTCCTCTGTATTCTTTCTTTTCTCCATCACGCTTAAGCCAGGTCGTCCATGTATTTAGACTTACAGCTCAATTTGGAATGCTTTTGTGGCAAACTGACCATCTGATGTTGAACTCGTCATGGTGTTGTGCTGGTGTGAGGAATGGAGAGAACAGTTCTCTCTGTGTGCGGTGGACAGAGCCAGGGCTGGGTAGTGTCTTGTGACCTTTTCCTTCCTGTCCGATTAGAATAATAAACTCCTTCAGACACGAAGCCCTGTCACTGCAGCACATTCCATTACATCCACTGACAGCACACTCTGCTCTTATGAAGACTGAGATTACTATCAGTGTCGTGTTTATGGCTGTCTTGCTTTATTAATGTGGCGCCCTTTAAGACAGCAACAGGTAGTGGTGCCCCTCACTGCGCAGAACCTGTTTGATTGCGTTTCTTACGGAAGGATCTGTTTAATAGCTTGAGGAAAACCGTACCAGGCTATTAAAGTTAATCTCAGTACATTAAATTAATGAATTCATTTTGTATTCAGTCTACAGAAAAGTCTTTGGATGTTAAGTAAATAAAAAAGAAACTAATTTAAAGCCTCTTTCAGCATGTTCTGAAGTGAAGATAGACAATATAGACATACAATGTAGTCCAACATTCATTACACTGTGCTTAAAATTATTCATAGGTTTGGGATCAATAAATATCAACAGTGGGGCAATTTATGTGTTTATTTATTTGTTGTATGCATGACCGCTTTGTGTGCCAGTCCCTTACCTAAAACAAGGGGTGCACAAGTCATTTATTTTTATGATTTATTATTATATTATTAAATTGGCTACTGGCCTTTTTTAAGCCAGTTTTATTAGCCTTTAGGAAAAAGCTGAAATACTAATAATCTCTAATATTACTGTAATATTACTTGCTCTCGAATGCACCACGCTGGTAATTTGCATCTGTAAATGAATAATCAACTTACAGCTGGCAGTTAGGCATTATCAGTCATGCATAAATATGCTGCAACATTTTGCTACAGGTGTGCCATCAGTGTTTAGCGCTTGCCTGACTCATGTTACTTACAGCATTAAACTACACACAGATTGAGCAAAGTGAAAATGAGGTACTGCGGGTTGGCAGGCATGACAGTTAAAGGTACACCATGGTGTTTAAATAGGATACCAGCAATAAACGAATTGACGTACAATTTCTTATCATCTTTAAACAACCAAATAAACCCATTTATGTTTAAGGCAGGCTCACTGAATGGTGGTGTAGTAGCTCGCCGATCAGTGGCCAGGAAAGCCCCCAACACCGGTCACTCAACTTTTGCTCTCCTAGACATTAGTCTTTATCATGTACACTCTCAGCAGAGCACCAGTTAGCTAGTATCAAACCTATTCTGTGAAAGGTGGCACTGTTTGGGTCTTTCACCTTTAAACTTGTGGCAGTGTGTCCCCCAAACCAGAATCGAACTTGTAGCTAGGGCTGTGCGCTATTGACCAAAAATGACTGGTTGAGCTGTAATCGCGAGTCTTTCATTTGTTGTGGTTTTCACACTACATGACTGATCGGCAACACGGGGTCACGAATTACACGACTTTCACTCTGGAGAATCACCGACTCATCTGGCTTCAGTCCAAAAACATGTTTTTGTCACGAGAACACATGAAAACTAAACACATGTGAGAGCTAGCGATAGCACGTAGAACTTAAACGGACGCCAGCAGACCAGCGATACGAGTTGTTACTGCGCTGATCTGCAAGAAAGAAGAAAAAGGTATGAAAATAGATAAAGAGCTGGAGGTAAATGTTGTCGTCCGCAGCCGCAGTGGATTGCGTGAACGGTGGCGCGGTTCTCTCTCTGTGTGATCCGATTAGCTGTAGCTAGCCGCTGCTGTTGACTCACTGTCGCCGACTGGCCTAGATATTAAACGTGCTAGATATTTGCGGGGCGTCTGCGATTAGTCAGCGAGCACTCGGCAACAGGTCAACGAGCGTCGTACAGCTGCTCTAGACAACTGAGCGAGCGTCGTGTGGTCGACGATTTGCCTCCAAGCAGAGGTTTTTGTCGGCGATCTGCAAAAACCAGTCGGCGACTAAAAAGCCAGGCTAAAATCTTGTAGTGTGAACTGGGCGTTAGCTGATTTGTCTTGGACAGCGCACTTCCGAAGGTCTTCATACTCCTAATACTCTGCGTGGTGGTTTGTTGGGAGATGAAGGTTTTAGTTGTCGAGAGATCTTTAACAGCTGCTTTCTTACTAAGTCTGGAAACTGCCGACTTCACCAGCTCCACGCGAGTGAAGATGATCCTCATCTAGGAGTTAAATCTAAGGCGATAGACTGCGAGGCTGACGATGTCTGAGTTTCGTCCCCTGGAGCAGTGTGTTCACTCATTTTCAGCTTTAGGTTGTTTAGGCAGCTATGCTAGCAGACAGTGTGACCAGTCTCAGTGCGTACTCTCAGCAGCCTATACTAAAGCGTGTGGAGTCGAGATGTTGTTTTTTCCCCAGTCAGTAACGTACTTGCTGGCTATTAAGATATTATCATAGATGATATATATCTCACACTCCTACATGTAGCTAAGCAAATGCAGAACAGCTCCTCCTATCTCCTAGTTTGCTGCCTTCCCCCTCTTTCTATAAAACTGTGTAAAAGTATTGGTGACTACCTCTGGCACAAGTAGGATATGCCCTAGATAAACCAAACGTGGAACTGTGTATCACCTGTGAGTTTCTGCCTGCGACCGCAAGGCCCTAAAAGGAGTGGTGAGGACAGCAGAATACATCATAGGCAAAAACTACCAGCCTTACAGGACATCTATCAGTCCCTCTGCCTGAGGAAAATCCAGAAGATCAGGTCAGACAGCGGTCACCCAGCACACGGCCTGTTCACCATACTGCCATCAGGCAGGAGATTCCGCAGCATCCAGGCCAGAACAACCCGCCTACTGAACAGCTTCTACCCACAGGCTGTCAGGCTCCTGAACAAACTGTGAGGCTGAAAGACCCCAATACCGTTCACTGGACCACTGCTACATTGTACACTTTATATTATTTATTCTGATATCGCTGCTATGGACAATATCACTAAGTTAAATAGATATATCTACTTAGAACCTGCCTATGCAACATTTTTCACAGATGTCCCCCTGTATATCCTATGTATATATCTTGTGTATTGTATAGTCCTATATATATTTCTGTTATAACTATATGTATATTTTTTAGCTTATTTTTACTTTAATATTGTCTCTTTATTGTATGTTTGCACTGTTTTATATAAATAATGCTGCCCTGCTGTAGAGTTGTATCTGAGCCTCATCCCAAGCATTTCAATGCATGTTATGTCCTGACATGATGTGCAAATGACAAATAAACTTGAAACTTGAAACTTGACTTGCGCTGATCAAACAGTATAGAATTTCTCAATGTGTCTATTTCCCAGAATTACTAGTCATTCCAGCCCTAGCTGTTTCTGAGAATCCTCTTCTTTTAACGCAAGTGAATAATTCCATCTTAATACCATGCCAAACTATTCTGTCTGGCTGGCTTTAATGAATTTGTTTGTTTGTGGGTGTGTGTTTGTTTCTCCAGATCATCAGAAGCTGGAGAGAGAGGCTCGAATCTGTCGACTGCTCAAGCACCCAAATATTGGTGAGTCTTATTTCTAATAATGATGCTGAAAACATAGATTTGAGAAAGCATAGATGGTCCAAACGGCATGAACAGTCCCAATTATTACTCGGTAAGTGATTTGATGGGCTTCTAAAAGCTTGACTACAGCATTAACAACCTCAACCCAGCTCAGACTTATGCATGAAATGAGTTGCGTCTGTAATGAAATTCTAATTTTCTCCCCTCTTATTACAGTTCGACTTCATGACAGCATATCAGAGGAAGGCTTCCACTACTTGCTGTTTGACCTGTAAGTGTGTGTTCCTTACTCCTTAATGTAGTTCCCACTCATGCCTACTGGTTGAGGACTTTCTTCTGAGGACTGTCTGATGTGTATGGTGTGTTTTATTTTTACTCCTATGTTATATTACTCTCTTTTAGAGCATGAAAGTGGTACAGGGATGAGTCAGAGTTTTTGAAAAATCAATAGAAGCAATAGAGGCTGCCTGGTTCAAATGTCACATTGGCAAATCAAAGTGTTGAGGTTAAAAAAAGAATGGTAAGTGCACAAGGGGCACTGAACCTAAGCAAACCCTGCAGAGTGGGAGGTCAAGTAGTGGTTTGCCGCTACAGGTTCATTCCAGACCTATACTGGAGCTCACTTCAGGCCGTAGCATAGACACTGCATATAACGTTGTGTCGGTTAAAGGTTAGGGATATCAGTCTGTCCAGTTAGGAAGGTAATACAAGTGACAGCAGGTGTACTGGAAAGGCAACGGCAAGACAACATCCCACAAAGGGAATGGTTTTGCAGGTGGTAGCCCCAGATAATTACTCTCTCCTATCACTCCTGACTGATTCCTGTCCAGTTAAGCATCCTAATATCCAGTGGCGTGAGGCAGTACCTGCAGACCATTCAGGTTGCACAGGTAGTCCAGTTCCTTCAGAATGGCACATATCCATATGTGTCTCCCAGCACAGTCTTTAGAGCGAAGAGCAGATTAGCAGGTGATGCTCTGTTTTCTTCACAGATGCGAGAGCAGGTTCAAGCTGAGCACTAGAGACTGATGTGAAAGTATCTTGAGATGCCGTACATCTAGCATGACTTGTTTGGTAGTGGGTCATTAAAGATCTGGGGAGGGTTGCACAAACCTCTGTTTGGTGATAACAAGTGGTACACTGACTGCTGTTAGGAACCAGGGTGATTGTCAGACCTTACACTGGTGGACCCTGGGTTTCTCCTGGCACTGATGTCATTGACTGGCCCTGAGGTTCCTCAGACCTAAATCCATTCGAGAACCTCTAGGACATTGTGTATTTGTGCGTCTGACACTGTTCAGGAACTCATCAAAGCGCTGATTCAGGCCTGGGAGGAAATACCCCAAGATACTGTCCTCCATGTCATCAGGAGCTTGCCCAGACATTGTCGTCAGTCACATTAAGAGTTGCTGTGACGTAATTAGATCAGCCTGTGATTTTACGATGTCATTTTGAATCCAGCCTTTAGTGGGTTGATGATTCTGGCTTCCTTTGGCCATTATTTCATTTTTGCCCCCAACAAATTACTCAATTCTTGGTATGTGGCTGCTTACAACACAAATAAGATTCAGTCTGTTTCTCAGTAAAAATAGCTGCTGACCCTAGTATAACCAACTATTTAACAGTATCACGTTCTAAAACTTAGAACAGTTGGGCCGGTAATATACCTGTTATCCATAAAGTGGATCAGCATGTGATATTGTAGCATTCTATGTATTCTGTGTTTTTGGTCACTGCCTTCTATTACAATTTGACTAGTTGACTTTTAACAGTTGGCGACCGGAAATCCAAGCTAAAATCGTGTAGTGTAAACTAAACATTAGCTTATATTGAAACAGTCAGCAGACTCTGTTCTTACTAGCCAGAGTAACGTCATTTATCTTTGAGCAAGCATTGACCAGTAATGTGAATCTACTGTTAGCTCTCTGATAGCCTTCATAAAGCATTCAGCCTTCAACCCAACAAAAGGATTGAGTAGTGGATGGAGAGGTAAGCTAGCCGGAACAGGAAGATCGTTAGTTCAGTGATTGACTGGTCATCTGGTTGTGCATTTGGGCAAGACCTTTCAGCCCCCCATTGTCCCACATGGCACTGCTCTGCCAGCAGCACTGTGCTGTTACCAAAATTGGCAGAAAAATGACAGATTAATATTTGCAAGTCAAATATATCTTTACATTATGGCCAGCCTAATATGCTGCTGGTCCTCTGTGTGCTGCCAAAACAGCTCAGCAAGACTTGTATGCTACAGGACTTCTGATGTGCTGTAGCACAAAGATTATAATTTTACTCTCCATCAGTATAAGCACATATCTTCATTTTATATTAAACCAAAGCAGGAAACGAATATGAATAATATCCTAACATGGTACATTAACCTCCATATTGACTAAACTAATTCCTAGCACTGTCATACAGGAGGCTAACTCTCCATGCTGTGTTTGTGGTCACTGGTTGCTTAGAGTTGAAAAGAGTCTGGGAGCGTTCATTCACAGCCTCAGTGGTTCTCAGCTCAACCATTTTGTAGCGTCTTATCATCTCGTCTTTCTGACGCAGTGGGATGTGCTAGAACGTGCTGTCGAAAATGTTGAGATTCCCTGAGAATTGTCATGGTGGATTCTTGTTTCCATGGAAATGATGCTGGGCTGTTGGATGGGATGTGTGAGTGTTTGTGTGGCTCACATTACAAGCTAGATTTATGCTTTTTAGCACCGATTAGATTTTTCTTGATGGTTCAGATGACCGGTTCTTGTATTAAGTGTGAGCAGACTTGTGCCCTTATGATCTTCTGTACAAACTGGTTGATGACCACTGTAACATATGCATGCAAGTGTGATATGAATTTGTTTGCGTTACATTGCAATGCATGACTGTACAAGTTAGCATTCAGTTCAGTTTCTGCTTTTTTCTGCTTTTTCTCTTATTTTTGGTAAATACTAATACATGTTGCTGGCTTGAGGAAAGTGTTGCTGTTAGAAAGTATACTGTTTAAAAGTTAGAGACCACTGACAAAACTACAGTTGAGCCTCAACATACAGATATAATATCATTTTACGTTTTTGTCCATGCTTTGTCTTCATTGCAGCTTCCATTCTTTTCAGGAAACACACTTTCAGTTTTTCCAAGATTCAGTCTTAGAAGTTGGTTAAGTCTATAATATAGAAATGCATTGTTTTATTTCTATCCTCTTATATAAGTTATGCTATATATTTTGCTGTAAAAGTTAGTACCGTAATTAAAAAGGGAGACTTTTATTATGATGAGAAGAAGTAAAAAATAAAATAAAAAAAAAAGGATAGAGCAGCGGTGGCTGTGTATGGGAGTTTTTAGGAGCGAACAAAAGAAATAAAGTAGTTGCACTATAGCTTGTGAAGTTTGGATTTTTTGTTACAGGTTGCATTCCATGCTTCTCATGGCTCCATACACAGTCAGTGAATCTGAGTTCTGGACTGTGAGAACACCAACAACGGCTTTGTTTTTATTTTGTATATAATAAAATGTATATGAAAATGTAGAATCGATTCTTTTTTCAGATCTGAGCGCGAGTGGAGCTTGATTTTCTCCTCTCTCTCAAGCTTTTATTGCTGTGTGTCTGATGGGGACAGTTTTCGTGGTCCGCCAGATCTTCCATGGATCTTATTTTGAACATATGGAAACTTTAATGTCTGTTTTGACTGGAGTTGTGTTACATAACCGTTGTTAAAGGTGCTGTTTAGTTAACTGTTAGTATCTAACAGTACTTATGCTGGCTACTTGCTTTCAATCTCAACATCAGTACAACATAAATTGAAGTTGTTACAATGAAACCTTCAGTTTAAGATGATCTGCTTCAGCTGTCAGACCGTACAGGTTACTGTTGGGGTTTGGATGCTAATAAAAGTGAAAGTGCTTCTGTCTTTAGTCTCTTCACTGATAAACAGTGAGCGATGCTGCTCATTATTATTAGAGGAAGGGGTGTGCCATATCGTATCGTACACAATAATATCGCCAACATTTTTTAATATGGTGAACGATATTATACCCTGAAACATCATCCATCCCTAATTATCACATCAGGGTTCTACTTTTACTGTTTTAGCAAAAGAAAAATTCACACTTTTCTCATTTCCCATTATATATCTACTAGAGACAGATTTTATCTGTCCAGTATCATTCATTTTACTTCAGTTCTGGATATATGGAGATATATGGAGTGCATTATTTAGTATCATGACATTCTGGATCATTGACTTCTGTTACAATCTGATGAAAATTCTTGTATTTTTAATATCTCAGGTAGGGGTGTGAGATATCATGTCGTATGCAATAATAAAATTTAATTTTCATTTTGTTGCAGTAGTGTATTCTTGAAAATATTTTTTTCATTCAATGTTTTGTCATATCGCCAAGAATATCGTTATCGCAAAAATACCATGAAATATCGTGATATTATTGTAGGGCCATATCGCCCACCCCTAATTAGAGGTTTAAGAAACTGTCCGGAGTAAAAACATGCAGAGCAAACAAGCTAAAAATGATGAAGTTGGCTTCCGATTCTCCAGCTTGTTTTCAGTTCTATCTTAAATTCGATTCAGAATCTGGCAATAAAGGAAGTAAACTTGCTCGTTGATAGCTTGGTTCCTTGGAAAGGTTTAGTACAAGTGCTAACATCCACGTCACAGCCTAAAATGTTAGATCATTCCACTTTTGTTGTTGTGCTGGGCTAGATTGTTATTTGGTGTATGGAAATTCTTGATATTAATCATTTAAGGCTACTTAACAATCTTTGGAATCAAATTCTTTCAGAAATGCGGGAGTTTGTAATTAAAGGAGGAACAGCAGTGTCTGAGGTTCAGGGTATGTCAGTTCTACGTTCTGATCTCTCGTTATTCAACTCTATGTGTAAACACTGTTTTCTATTCTGTAGCACCTTTAATTCTCGTCCCCCCCGTATGTCCACACAGTTAACCAAATATCTGTTCCTCTCTGAATACGCACTACTTAACTCTGTGATGTGCGAGCCTCTGTGTGCGTGGGTGTGTGTTTGTACGCTGGAAGTGTGAGTGAATGAGTTGATGTTAACCTGCTCCTCCTCTGTTCTGCAGGGTGACGGGGGGAGAGCTGTTTGAAGACATTGTAGCCAGGGAGTACTACAGTGAGGCCGACGCCAGGTGAGCAGCACTTCGTCTTTTTCTTCTCAGTTTCTGCTGCTGTGATCCCTTTCTTCCACCGTTTCTTTCTCTCCTCTCGTTTCCCCCTTGTTCTCTGTCCTCCGTCATTCACCCGGGTTGGTCGTCACCTCCACTTTCGCACACGTGAAAACACGCATTAGCTGTCGCAGTAATTGGATATACTCCCTTCATAAACTACAACACTGATCTCATTCACTAAGTACACTCAGTGCTTTAAAGAGACCATATCCTGAATTGAGCTTGTGTTTTATTCTCCTGTGTGTAGTGTGTATGTATCAGATGTGTTTTTTTTCTTTATCCCTTTTAAACAGGCTGTTTTTATTTCTAGGCTTTTAAGATGTGTCTGAAATCTCACTCTAGTTACCGTTTAGTGTTCTATTCAGGGTCTTGTCCGTTTTGTAGTATTGTCTGAATTCTCAGTGGACAGTTAGATTCCCTATAAAGTTCAATATATTCTTACCCACAATGCACCTTAAAACAAGTGGACAACCGATGTACACTTCTTATAGGTTGACGCCCCTCCATGCATAGCGGTTTCTTTGGATAGGTCATCATCCCAATTCCCTCTACTCTCTCTCACTGCTTCCCTATATAGTGTCCTACATAGAGCAGTCAGTGTAGTGAACAGGGAACAAGTGGACCATTTCAGACACACCCTATATCTTAATATCTGTTTTCGATTGGCTGCTCTATGTTGTCCCTCATTCCAAGAACAGTCCTGTCAATGTAGAAGGGTGGGCTAACCTGCTGTAGGCTGAATAGTTGGAGAAGTGAAGAAGGCCTGTTGTTGCAGTGTAGTGGACTTTTATGTTTTATGCTAGTTCAATTTTTTTTGGCTTTGATTTTACATGATATGGGCCCTTTAAAGCCATAGCATTATTTTAAAGAGGTAGTTTACATGACATTCCACAGTAAGTAGAGTCAATAGACAGTGGCAGGATCAAGGACTGCTCTGTGAAATGCATTGTGTCTGTATGTTTGGTCACTTTAACTCTCTTTAAGTCTCTCTTTCTTTCTTGATTGTAAATGGTCTTTCTCTTTCCTCTCCTCTTCATCTTCTCCGCCACCTCACTTACAGCAAACACACCTACCTACATGCATAATGACAATCTACAGTTATCACACTCCACCCATAAATACACACTTTCTCAGCAGCTGTTTAAAGGTTAGAAAAGCTTTACAGAATGTAAACAAAACCCTGCCGGGGTTCTTCATGGACTTATTTATTAACCTTTATTTATTACTTACTTATTTATTGACCCATCAGCTTAAGAAAAGGGACCAGATAGTTTTATAAATTCCTCTCCTGAATTTATTTTTCATACCAGTCTCAAGTTGTGTATGTAAATGGTGGCAAAGCTGGTTTTGTAAGATCTACAAACTTTAAAACCTCTCAGGCATAGTTGGGTCTCCAGCAGCTCGTGCTGCAAAATGATTAATGGCTAGAGGGATGCATCTAACTAGATGCACAACTAACCTAGTGCATTTATTGTTTAATTTAAATTTGCTCTGTCACAAGGTGGAAGTTAACAGTTTAAACTTAAACATGCTGCCAAAGTAGACTATGTGATTGTACATGTGAGGTTAAAAGCTTGATTGCACAAAAGAACAGTGCCAAAGAGGAAGAGAGAGAGAGACAGGGCTGCACAGAAGTAAATATTTAGGCATCGCTGGGCTACTGAATTAGAACATGTGCATGTAATCTTTTTACTGAATTTGTAAATTTAGTGTAAATAAACGTCATATTTTCCATTTTTGCTAAGCCAGATGAATCTCGCCCTGGTTTCTACACCTTATAAGCGTGTAAACAAAATATAAGGAATAGCAGAGGAATAAGTTTCTAATTACCTGTGGGCAGATTAAGATTATTACATGTAATTAAAATTGTAATATGTAACAAAACAGTCCCATTAATTATTTTTTCCCTTATGCAGCCCATGTGTTTGTGTGTGTTTAAATGCTGGGATATGCTTGTGTGTTTTATCAGTTGTGTATGTGTGCTGGGTGTGTGTGTGTGTAAGTGGATAGTATGGGTGTGTATGCTTTACCTTATCACTCTCCTGTTAAGAGTCTCATGTTGACAACTGACCATTACAGCTGACACTAGACTGTGTGTGTGTGTGTGTGTGTGTGTGTGTGGGTATGTGGTGAGTGTAATGTGAGAGTCTGCGCTGGCTAGTTTGATTTGTTCTGAGCTGCTTCACATCGAAAGTTGTGATGTGCGCTGCAGTCTGTCAGCACTTTAGTAGAGACAGCAGTGAGGGCCGACTGTGAGACAGCAGTGAGGGCCGACTGTGAGACAGCAGCAGTGAGGGCCGACTGTGAGACAGCAGTGAGGGCCGACTGTGAGACAGCAGTGAGGGCCGACTGTGAGACAGCAGTGAGGGCCGACTGTGAGACAGCAGTGAGGGCCGACTGTGAGACAGCAGTGAGGGCTGACTGTGAGACAGCAGTGAGGGCCGACTGTGAGACAGCAGTGAGGGCCGACTGTGAGACAGCAGTGAGGGCCGACTGTGAGACAGCAGTGAGGGCCGACTGTGAGACAGCAGCAGTGAGGGCCGACTGTGAGACAGCAGCAGTGAGGGCCGACTGTGAGACAGCAGTGAGGGCCGACTGTGAGACAGCAGTGAGGGCCGACTGTGAGACAGCAGTGAGGGCTGACTGTGAGACAGCAGTGAGGGCTGACTGTGAGACAGCAGTGAGGGCCGACTGTGAGACAGCAGCAGTGAGGGCCGACTGTGAGACAGCAGTGAGGGCCGACTGTGAGACAGCAGTGAGGGCCGACTGTGAGACAGCAGTGAGGGCCGACTGTGAGACAGCAGCAGTGAGGGCCGACTGTGAGACAGCAGCAGTGAGGGCTGACTGTGAGACAGCAGTGAGGGCCGACTGTGAGACAGCAGCAGTGAGGGCTGACTGTGAGACAGCAGCAGTGAGGGCCGACTGTGAGACAGCAGCAGTGAGGGCCGACTGTGAGACAGCAGTGAGGGCCGACTGTGAGACAGCAGCAGTGAGGGCCGACTGTGAGACAGCAGCAGTGAGGGCTGACTGTGAGACAGCAGTGAGGGCCGACTGTGAGACAGCAGCAGTGAGGGCCGACTGTGAGACAGCAGCAGTGAGGGCCGACTGTGAGACAGCAGCAGTGAGGGCTGACTGTGAGACAGCAGCAGTGAGGGCTGACTGTGAGACAGCAGTGAGGGCCGACTGTGAGACAGCAGTGAGGGCCGACTGTGAGACAGCAGCAGTGAGGGCTGACTGTGAGACAGCAGTGAGGGCCGACTGTGAGACAGCAGCAGTGAGGGCCGACTGTGAGACAGCAGTGAGGGCCGACTGTGAGACAGCAGCAGCGAGGGCCGACTGTGAGACAGCAGTGAGGGCCGACTGTGAGACAGCAGTGAGGGCCGACTGTGAGACAGCAGTGAGGGCTGACTGTGAGACAGCAGTGAGGGCCGACTGTGAGACAGCAGTGAGGGCCGACTGTGAGACAGCAGCAGTGAGGGCCGACTGTGAGACAGCAGTGAGGGCTGACTGTGAGACAGCAGTGAGGGCCGACTGTGAGACAGCAGTGAGGGCTGACTGTAAGACAGCAGTGAGGGCCGACTGTGAGACAGCAGTGAGGGCCGACTGTGAGACAGCAGTGAGGGCCGACTGTGAGACAGCAGCAGCGAGGGCCGACTGTGAGACAGCAGTGAGGGCCGACTGTGAGACAGCAGTGAGGGCTGACTGTGAGACAGCAGTGAGGGCCGACTGTGAGACAGCAGTGAGGGCCGACTGTGAGACAGCAGCAGTGAGGGCCGACTGTGAGACAGCAGCAGTGAGGGCCGACTGTGAGACAGCAGTGAGGGCTGACTGTGAGACAGCAGTGAGGGCCGACTGTGAGACAGCAGTGAGGGCCGACTGTGAGACAGCAGTGAGGGCCGACTGTGAGACAGCAGTGAGGGCTGACTGTGAGACAGCAGTGAGGGCCGACTGTGAGACAGCAGTGAGGGCCGACTGTGAGACAGCAGTGAGGGCCGACTGTGAGACAGCAGCAGTGAGGGCCGACTGTGAGACAGCAGTGAGGGCCGACTGTGAGACAGCAGTGAGGGCTGACTGTGAGACAGCAGTGAGGGCCGACTGTGAGACAGCAGTGAGGGCCGACTGTGAGACAGCAGTGAGGGCTGACTGTGAGACAGCAGTGAGGGCCGACTGTGAGACAGCAGTGAGGGCCGACTGTGAGACAGCAGCAGTGAGGGCCGACTGTGAGACAGCAGTGAGGGCCGACTGTGAGACAGCAGTGAGGGCCGACTGTGAGACAGCAGTGAGGGCCGACTGTGAGACAGCAGTGAGGGCCGACTGTGAGACAGCAGTGAGGGCTGACTGTGAGACAGCAGTGAGGGCTGACTGTGAGACAGCAGTGAGGGCCGACTGTGAGACAGCAGCAGTGAGGGCCGACTGTGAGACAGCAGTGAGGGCCGACTGTGAGACAGCAGTGAGGGCTGACTGTGAGACAGCAGTGAGGGCCGACTGTGAGACAGCAGCAGTGAGGGCCGACTGTGAGACAGCAGCAGTGAGGGCTGACTGTGAGACAGCAGTGAGGGCCGACTGTGAGACAGCAGTGAGGGCAGACTGTGAGACAGCAGCAGTGAGGGCTGACTGTGAGACAGCAGTGAGGGCCGACTGTGAGACAGCAGCAGTGAGGGCCGACTGTGAGACAGCAGTGAGGGCCGACTGTGAGACAGCAGCAGTGAGGGCTGACTGTGAGACAGCAGTGAGGGCTGACTGTGAGACAGCAGTGAGGGCCGACTGTGAGACAGCAGTGAGGGCCGACTGTGAGACAGCAGCAGTGAGGGCCGACTGTGAGACAGCAGTGAGGGCCGACTGTGAGACAGCAGTGAGGGCTGACTGTGAGACAGCAGTGAGGGCCGACTGTGAGACAGCAGCAGTGAGGGCCGACTGTGAGACAGCAGCAGTGAGGGCCGACTGTGAGACAGCAGTGAGGGCCGACTGTGAGACAGCAGTGAGGGCCGACTGTGAGACAGCAGCAGTGAGGGCCGACTGTGAGACAGCAGCAGTGAGGGCCGACTGTGAGACAGCAGCAGTGAGGGCCGACTGTGAGACAGCAGCAGTGAGGGCTGACTGTGAGACAGCAGCAGTGAGGGCTGACTGTGAGACAGCAGTGAGGGCTGACTGTGAGACAGCAGTGAGGGCCGACTGTGAGACAGCAGCAGTGAGGGCTGACTGTGAGACAGCAGTGAGGGCTGACTGTGAGACAGCAGCAGTGAGGGCCGACTGTGAGACAGCAGCAGTGAGGGCCGACTGTGAGACAGCAGCAGTGAGGGCCGACTGTGAGACAGCAGCAGTGAGGGCCGACTGTGAGACAGCAGTGAGGGCCGACTGTGAGACAGCAGTGAGGGCCGACTGTGAGACAGCAGCAGTGAGGGCCGACTGTGAGACAGCAGCAGTGAGGGCCGACTGTGAGACAGCAGCAGTGAGGGCTGACTGTGAGACAGCAGCAGTGAGGGCTGACTGTGAGACAGCAGTGAGGGCTGACTGTGAGACAGCAGTGAGGGCCGACTGTGAGACAGCAGCAGTGAGGGCTGACTGTGAGACAGCAGTGAGGGCTGACTGTGAGACAGCAGCAGTGAGGGCCGACTGTGAGACAGCAGTGAGGGCCGACTGTGAGACAGCAGTGAGGGCCGACTGTGAGACAGCAGCAGTGAGGGCCGACTGTGAGACAGCAGCAGTGAGGGCCGACTGTGAGACAGCAGCAGTGAGGGCCGACTGTGAGACAGCAGTGAGGGCCGACTGTGAGACAGCAGCAGTGAGGGCCGACTGTGAGACAGCAGCAGTGAGGGCCGACTGTGAGACAGCAGCAGTGAGGGCTGACTGTGAGACAGCAGTGAGGGCTGACTGTGAGACAGCAGTGAGGGCCGACTGTGAGACAGCAGCAGTGAGGGCTGACTGTGAGACAGCAGTGAGGGCTGACTGTGAGACAGCAGCAGTGAGGGCTGACTGTGAGACAGCAGTGAGGGCTGACTGTGAGACAGCAGTGAGGGCCGACTGTGAGACAGCAGCAGTGAGGGCCGACTGTGAGACAGCAGCAGTGAGGGCCGACTGTGAGACAGCAGTGAGGGCCGACTGTGAGACAGCAGTAGTGAGGGCCGACTGTGAGACAGCAGCATTGAGGGCCGACTGTGAGACAGCAGCAGTGAGGGCCGACTGTGAGACAGCAGTGAGGGCCGACTGTGAGACAGCAGTGAGGGCCGACTGTGAGACAGCAGCAGTGAGGGCCGACTGTGAGACAGCAGCAGTGAGGGCCGACTGTGAGACAGCAGTGAGGGCCGACTGTGAGACAGCAGTGAGGGCTGACTGTGAGACAGCAGTGAGGGCCGACTGTGAGACAGCAGCAGTGAGGGCTGACTGTGAGACAGCAGTGAGGGCCGACTGTGAGACAGCAGCAGTGAGGGCCGACTGTGAGACAGCAGCAGTGAGGGCCGACTGTGAGACAGCAGCAGTGAGGGCCGACTGTGAGACAGCAGTGAGGGCCGACTGTGAGACAGCAGCAGTGAGGGCCGACTGTGAGACAGCAGCAGTGAGGGCTGACTGTGAGACAGCAGTGAGGGCCGACTGTGAGACAGCAGTGAGGGCCGACTGTGAGACAGCAGTGAGGGCCGACTGTGAGACAGCAGCAGTGAGGGCCGACTGTGAGACAGCAGTGAGGGCCGACTGTGAGACAGCAGCAGTGAGGGCCGACTGTGAGACAGCAGTGAGGGCCGACTGTGAGACAGCAGCAGTGAGGGCCGACTGTGAGACAGCAGTGAGGGCCGACTGTGAGACAGCAGTGAGGGCTGACTGTGAGACAGCAGTGAGGGCCGACTGTGAGACAGCAGTGAGGGCCGACTGTGAGACAGCAGTGAGGGCTGACTGTGAGACAGCAGTGAGGGCCGACTGTGAGACAGCAGTGAGGGCCGACTGTGAGACAGCAGTGAGGGCCGACTGTGAGACAGCAGTGAGGGCTGACTGTGAGACAGCAGCAGTGAGGGCCGACTGTGAGACAGCAGCAGTGAGGGCCGACTGTGAGACAGCAGTGAGGGCTGACTGTGAGACAGCAGTGAGGGCCGACTGTGAGACAGTAGCAGTGAGGGCCGACTGTGAGACAGCAGTGAGGGCCGACTGTGAGACAGCAGTGAGGGCCGACTGTGAGACAGCAGCAGTGAGGGCCGACTGTGAGACAGCAGTGAGGGCCGACTGTGAGACAGCAGCAGTGAGGGCCGACTGTGAGACAGCAGCAGTGAGGGCCGACTGTGAGACAGCAGTGAGGGCCGACTGTGAGACAGCAGCAGTGAGGGCCGACTGTGAGACAGCAGTGAGGGCCGACTGTGAGACAGCAGTGAGGGCCGACTGTGAGACAGCAGTGAGGGCCGACTGTGAGACAGCAGCAGTGAGGGCCGACTGTGAGACAGCAGTGAGGGCCGACTGTGAGACAGCAGCAGTGAGGGCCGACTGTGAGACAGCAGCAGTGAGGGCCGACTGTGAGACAGCAGTGAGGGCCGACTGTGAGACAGCAGCAGTGAGGGCTGACTGTGAGACAGCAGCAGTGAGGGCCGACTGTGAGACAGCAGTGAGGGCCGACTGTGAGACAGCAGTGAGGGCCGACTGTGAGACAGCAGCAGTGAGGGCCGACTGTGAGACAGCAGCAGTGAGGGCCGACTGTGAGACAGCAGTGAGGGCCGACTGTGAGACAGCAGCAGTGAGGGCCGACTGTGAGACAGCAGTGAGGGCTGACTGTGAGACAGCAGTGAGGGCCGACTGTGAGACAGCAGTGAGGGCCGACTGTGAGACAGCAGTGAGGGCCGACTGTGAGACAGCAGCAGTGAGGGCCGACTGTGAGACAGCAGTGAGGGCCGACTGTGAGACAGCAGCAGTGAGGGCCGACTGTGAGACAGCAGTGAGGGCTGACTGTGAGACAGCAGTGAGGGCCGACTGTGAGACAGCAGTGAGGGCCGACTGTGAGACAGCAGCAGTGAGGGCTGACTATGAGACAGCAGTGAGGGCTGACTGTGAGACAGCAGCAGTGAGGGCCGACTGTGAGACAGCAGCAGTGAGGGCCGACTGTGAGACAGCAGTGAGGGCTGACTGTGAGACAGCAGTGAGGGCTGACTGTGAGACAGCAGCAGTGAGGGCCGACTGTGAGACAGCAGTGAGGGCTGACTGTGAGACAGCAGTGAGGGCCGACTGTGAGACAGCAGTGAGGGCCGACTGTGAGACAGCAGTGAGGGCCGACTGTGAGACAGCAGTGAGGGCCGACTGTGAGACAGCAGTGAGGGCCGACTGTGAGACAGCAGCAGTGTTTACGTGCACACCAGTTGTGTTAGTACATCTTCAGCTGCTAGTCTAACAATGCAAGAACATCGTTCCATCATTAGGTGTGTAATAAAAGAAATAAATTGGGGCTTGATATGATTTTTTGATTTTTTGATTTTCTTTTTGAAAAAAA
Source organism: Megaleporinus macrocephalus (assembly GCA_021613375.1). Classification (NCBI taxonomy): domain Eukaryota; kingdom Metazoa; phylum Chordata; class Actinopteri; order Characiformes; family Anostomidae; genus Megaleporinus; species Megaleporinus macrocephalus. The sequence goes on along the minus strand of CM038725.1, from coordinate 18,990,855 downwards.
AGAAAAGAAAAAAAGAAAATGAAACTACTGAAATGTTTGCACCTTTAAAGAGATCAAATGACAAACATAACCATTGCTATCCTGTAACATGCTTACTCAGCCGTAGGGTCATAGCAGTCTATAGAGTGAGATTTCCTTGTTTAAAGACTAAGAAGATCTCTTTCTGATGCTGGAGAACAGCTATAGCTGCTTTAGGGTAAACATTTGAGAGCAGGCTTTTCTTTTAGACTAGCTGCAGAAGAAAGACACAGTGCTAAAGTTACTTCTAGGAACCTGAATATAAATCATAAAAACCCCTGGTGAGCACGTCATAGGTGACAGTGGCAAGAAAAAACTCCATCAGAGCTGGAAGAAGAAACCTTAGGAGGAACCAAGTTTCATCTGATCAAACTACTCGTATAGTACTGATAGAACCACTGTACCACCGTATACCTCTGTTCAACTGCTCAGGTGTGCTTATATTATCATAATATGATATATCTAGAGTAGCTGTAGTACAGATGAATAAACAGTGAAGAGTAATGATGCCTGTTCATAAAGGTATGTGTATGTGTGTATGTATATATATATATATATATATGTATAGAACATTACACAATATCACGAATAACACAGTAAACTCTAGTTTTAGGCCAAAATGCCAAGGGTTGAATGTCAGGATTGCACTAAATGTATTAAGTACTTTTTGAACAGGATTGGTTTCTTATAGGGATGTGGGTTTATGATCCATTCACACAGGATAAGAAATCTCAGTATAAATGATGGGATAGCTCTATAATATATTATAATATATAATATATTTTTTTAAGTTTATTTGCACACATTTTCACAAAAACTCCAGACCCAAGCCTCCAGTGAGCAAGTCAAGGGCCACAGTGGCAAGAAATAACCAAGTATTGAGGGAGAGCCTACCTTCCTCTGACTGACACTGGATAGCAAAATGAAGGAGGAACATGAACAATTAATAGGATTTTTAATTTAGAAGGCATTACTGAATATAGAGAAAAGGAGAAAGATATCGCTCTGTTACCGCATATGATGACGTGCTGCTTCACACTGGATTAATAGAGACTGGGCTTATTTCTACGCTGTGTTTTATAGTAGATGAAAAGCACCACAGTGCTTTTGGACGAGGCTAAAATCTCAGAGAGACACTAGTTAAAATGATGTTAGCTCACTGCCTCTTGTAAAACCTGTCCTATATAAATAGTGCTTTTGTCGATATAAGCTTAGCATAAATATTTAATTCAGGCCTGTATAGGCCAGACCATTCAAGACTCAAGATGATGTGAGTGTTGAGTGGAGATTTTATTTCTTTTAAGAGAACTTTGTGTTTCACAGGGTGCTGTTAACGTCGCAGTCAGATTGTTTCTGGTGTGCTTGTATATAGAACTGTAAATGGAGGAGCTTTTATTTAAACCTCTTTGTTTCTTGGACTAACTAAGAAACTACCCAGGCTGCTGTGTGCATGTAACTGTAGAGCGTATGTCCTCGAGCTGCTGCTGGTTACACGTGCAGGTGTTTTGAAAGTATTAGGTAACATAATAACGTAGTGTTCTACATGCCTGAGGATAATGTCAGTGAGACAGCTGTGTTCTACCAATAGACCACCATTAACGGGTGTCATTACACAAACCATAGGGGTGTAAATCTGAAGGTGGCAGTTGATTATAATAACATTCTTTGAGGAATGCAACTACTGTTGTTTTACATAATGGATATAGTATCTCCATTTATGTATACTATATATATATATATATATATATATATATATATATAATCTCCAAGTGCTCAATTCAAATCATAATTGAATGTGAGATTTCACAGGCGTTGAATTGTATAATAAATAATTATACTTGAATGAAATCATTGTGAGTTCAGAGATTTTTGCCCTGTCTCTCTCTCTTTATTGCTGTCTCTATCTCTCTTGCCCCCTGTGTCCTCAGGGAGTGCTAGAAACTAGGCCTCCAATTAACTATTGTAATTAGGACTTCATCTCTCCTCTCTCTTTTTCAGTTGATTTCAGTTGGTCCTTTATTCCTCTTTCTTTCACTCTCTCTTCCCTCTCTCTCTGTCTAACTGTGTCACTCATGGCTTTGTTTCCCTCCTCTGTTGGATGGTGCTGCGTAGATGGTGAATAATTGTAGTGCTTTGTTTTCTGGCTGATTTTGTGCCTTGAATGCAGAAGCTGGAGCCAGATATTAGGGCTGCCACTATTGCATATGTAGTAGTTTTGAACAAATGTACAATCTAATGGTTTATTGATCAATACCACAAACAAAGGGCCAAACAGTAAAAATGGATTTAACAACACCAAGCCATGAATAGCCTTTCAAAGCCCTTAACAAGAACCCCTTTTAAAACAGGAGCGTATATCAGAGTCTGTTTCTCACTCTCTTGAGCAGTGAGTGAGTGAGAATGTAATCTTCTCTGAAGATCATAAAGGCTCAGTATGGCTGTTTCACTTAAGGACTGCTGATTTTTGTAGTATTGTTATTAATACTAAGCAGGTATCGGTTCTGAAACTGAGACCGAAACCAGACAGAAGCATTCATCTGGTATCGCAATTCCAGAGGACTGAACCATCATAAACACCAAACCTCAACCCGCTGCCACTGCTGCTGATGCAGCCTGTTGAGCTCCCAGTTTGTTACGTGAATTTTCTGTAAAATTAAGTAAATATAATATGATTAGACTGATTAATATTAAAACAATTGTCTCAAATTAGAATTAATTACTTACAAATGAGCCTTGGCAGCCAGGCTGACTTCCGGTAGGTACGTGGAACCAACAAGAACCACCTCCTTTAAAAGGAAAGAGCCTTTTGACTAGGCTAGACATATAGCACCAGATTTTTTTGTTAGATTTTTAGACATATAGCACAGATTTTTAGTGTTGTGTTTAAGTTTTATCATTAGATTAGATTAGTTTTAATCAAATTAAACACTCTAAAAGATTTTTTTCCATTACATGAGAGCGCTGCTCAGCTGCTGCAGTGTGTGTCTGTAATGTGATGGGTGAGTGCTGGCTAATAATGCTGAGCACTGCACTGCAGATATGTTGCTGAGCTTGGTGTTGGTGTAACTTCCCAGTACCTTTTTAACCCATTGAATCTACATTCACTGCTGTGAGACTTCAGTGAAAGCAAAAACAGTGATAAACCAGTGCTTTATAACTAGTCTGTTAAAGCTGACAGCTGTGTAGGAGGGTAATTAGCACTTAGTAATCTATTAACATATGTGAAGATGGATGGAAGGATGAATGGATAGATAGATGGATAAATTGAGTCCTTTATTGTTGTTAGGAGTGTAGGCTAACTTTGTTGTTGTATTCTATAAAGTCTAGTAGTGCACTAAAATGCCTGTACTCATCATCATGAAGTGGTCGGCTGTTCAGGTCGTAATCTGTTCCTACGTAGGTGCTCCGAAAGCAGAATTCTGTTTCTCTCTCTCTCGCTCTCTCTCTAAAAAAAAAAGAAAGAGCAAATGTGTGCATTTTGCGTTTGCTCTGATTGTATTGAATATTCAGTGCAGCTCTGATCACAGTCATGCCAAATAATCACCACATCCAGAGGACACGTTTTAATCACATCAGATTTAACTAAGCAATCGTGACAGCCTTAAAGTCTCCATCTGCGAATGTCACACATGTATCTATATATTGTTCAGACGGTCCGTGCGTGGGTGTGAATTGTGGGTGATTAATCGCTAAACCTCCAGTGTAATCCTTTTCCCTGACAGATTTAATGATTTTATTGATGTTTCCTGATGTGGTTACTATTGTGTGTGTGTGTGGGTGGGTGTGTGTGTGGGTGTGTGTGTGGGTGTGTGTGTAGGTGTGTGTGTAGATGTGGTTGTAGGTGTGCGAGTAAGAGGTGTGTATAAGAGAATTCTGCAGGCTGTCTCGCTGCTCCAGTACTTATTCACACATACTAGACATTTAAACACACACACACACACACACACACACACACACAATACTTACCTCATGTCTTTCTCTTTCTCCTCCTTCTTCTCATTTCTCGCTGTATCACTCTGTCCTCTCTTTCACCTGACATCTTATACTCTTAGTCACCATTCTCTCTCTCTCTCTCTCTCTCTCTCTCTCTCTCTCTCTCTCTCTCTCTCTCTCTCTCTCTCTCTCTCTCTCTCTCTCTCTCTCTCTCTCTCTCTCTCCTTTGTTGTAAGCATGTCAGGCTGTGTGCTGTTGCTGGTTTTGTGTCTCATCATGTTGAAAATGTTTTGTCTCCTCACCTCCTCCACTTTTCACTTCTTCTTCTTCTTCTTCTTTTTCTCCTCCACTCTCTCTTTCTCTCGCCTCCTTGTACTCTTTTCTCTCCTGTTGTCTGATTCACCACTCCAATTCCTCCTCCATCCTCTCATCGTTCTTGCCGGTTTATTACATTACATTTACTTTTGTTCTGTTCCGTTTTATGTAACTTTGATTTGTTTCTGATCTGTACGGCCATCGTTCACCATCATGTATATGTATTTTTCTCTCTGCACTCATCCCCACTTCTCCTCTCACTCTCTCCCCTCCATCACTCTTTTGTCCCCCTCTTTTCCTCTCCTCCCTCTTCTTGTTTCCTCCCGTTTTTGTCTTCACAGTCACTGTATCCATCAGATTCTAGACAGTGTCAATCACATTCACCAACATGACATAGTGCACAGGGACCTGAAGGTTAGTACGTAGCTCACTCACACCCGTCTCTGCCTGTCTGTCCGTCCGTCTGTCCGTCTGTCTGTCTGTCACTGCCTGCACCTGTCTGTCTGTGGGTTTTGCCTGTCTTTCTGTCAAAGTGTCAGTGGCATCATGAGCTTTTGTTCTTTGCATTGCCTGCCCTCCCCTCCCCACCCCACCCCAACAAACCCCTTCCTAGCGTCCTTATTCTGTACATCAGTTCAGCATTGTCTGTAGCCACAGCTCTGGTGTTGAACAGCATTTATTTTTGTTTTGTTTTTCTTCATTTACCCCAAATCTGCTCTCTCCTTTGAGCTTGGTTTGTATTGTTTGCCTCGTTTCTTCTGCTCTGCTGAGTCACTTTTAATTTCAAGTGGATAAAGGTTTATTGAAACCCAAGCTAAAGATGAATTGTTATTCTGTTTCTCTTTCATTTACTTTACAAAATGTTATAGCTTTATAAAGTTCTCTTTTCTTTTCTTTTTTTTCTTGGAGTCAGGCCTCTGTTTCCAGTCCAGCGTTGCTGAATATTGTGTGTCATAAAAATAACTCTGGAACTTCAGCAGTGAAGCTACTGAATGTGGCTTTATTAAAGAGTCTTGCAGGCTACAGTAAGCTCTTTCTTCTGAAGCGGGTGGCAGATGCCCTCTCTATCTGTCTGCCTCCCTATCTCTTGAATAATTTGGTGACCAAGGCAGAAGCGAATGGGTTATATGTTACTATAGAACCCCAGGGACACACACACACACACACACACACACACACACACACACACACACAAACACACACATGCTGAATGTGACTTGTAAGTACGCACAGTGATGTATCTGTCACAGTAATCCACAGTGGTTTGTTTGCAATGACTGATTTATATTAAGGAGCCTTTCGATGATGAAGACGATGGCTTATAGTCATGTAGAATCAATCTCTCTTGCATTTAACCATACGTTTGATTCAGAAACAGTTCCAGTTTAACTACAAAACAAAATCAGTTGTATATTTTGCATAATAAACTTTCAGATTTGGGTTTGAAATCTGGGATTAGACTTATTTCTAGAGATGGAAGGATCGGTGGGCCATGTATCGGTATCGGACGATTTTTAATCAAAATATGTGATCGGCGATCGGACGATATTTCTCCAATTTAGCCGATCTCCAGAGCCGATCGATGGCGTTAAACAAATGAGCCTTATTTCTCTATTTCCAGCTAGCGTTTCATCCGAGAAGAGGAAGCCTGCGTGAAACCCCCTCCGGCCAGCTCCCTGCAATTCCTATCTGAACCACTAGGTGGAAACACATACCGTTTCATTTTCGTCAGACTGACTAAAGCAGCGGCTTCGCGAGAACAGTTTAAGCGTTCACGTCCGGAAAGAAAACATCGTCCGTCTGGCAGTTTGTTACCGTATGTGATTCAGACTCATCCAGGACAGGGGAACCAAGACAAAGACATTTAACACTACTAACCTGATACGACAATTCAGAGACACCACACAGCTGAACACAGTGGGTATCAGCAAACAGCAGAGCTAGCACGCACAGCTAGCACAAAACAAACAACCCAGAACACCATGCAGACCAGATCTGACTGGTATGAACAGCACAGCAGCAGAAACAACCAGAGAGCTAAAGAACCACAGCCAGAGTGATTGAGTTTATAGTTCTAGATAAGCAGCTCTTCTCGGCTCTAGAAGACGTTCATTCTGCTGCTTAATATTCCACCTGGATCCCCGCTCTGCTGTTCCTAGTAGAAATACGTTTCAGCTGTCGCTCTTCCGGAGCTGTATCATGTGGTTTACTCCAACATAAACTTCTAATTTAGTTAAATATATTGTACTGTTTCACATGAGCTTGTTAAAAATTCAATAAACCAGTTTCCATGTCTTGCTTGCGCTAATATGTAGCCCTGCCGTCTAAAGTCCCGCCCTCGATCGGTATTGGCTATCGGTCGATCGCGCTGAAAGGTGATCGGAATCAGCCTCAAACACACTGATCAGTCCATCTCTACTTATTTCTCACTAAAACAGGGATACGGTCTTGGGATTTGACAACAAATCAAAACATGTGCCCATTATAAAAGTAATCATCAGTCATTTGGAGTAGATATCTGTTTAAAGCCCTCCAGAACAGGTGTGGGGTGGTGTAGAGGCTCAGCTCCCGCTCTAATAACTTCTCTCGATAGAGTGGAGGTTACGGCCTGACACGGTAACATTTGTAACAGTCCTCCTGCAGCAGCACCCCAAAGACTTTCCTCCCAGCAGGTCACAGCACTCAACAGCTGACAGTGGGGGAGGTGAAGAGAGAAGAGACACACACACACACTTACACGCGTACACACTCACACGCGTACACACTCACACGCTCATAATCACATATTCATGTCTTCATACTCGCTTTGACATCTTCACATATCGGACATGCATGAGGAACACTTTCATTCCAGATCTACAGAAGTCCTGTTCATGCACATGCACAGTGGCATGCTTGCTTTTGGGTGGCCTGAAATAAACATATCAGAGAAGTATAGAAATAATTTTAGGCCTCATTGTGTGTTGTATAAATGGAATAAGTGAATAGACATTGGGCACTGAAGCGTTTACGTTTGTAGAGGTGGTTTAGGAAGAAAATGAACTAGACAGGTCATGTGAGTGGGCAGCGTTCACACGTCTGTACGCGGATGTGAATGCGGTACTTCACGATCAACAATGTAAACTATCTCATAAAAGCTGGTTACACAATCTGTTCAGCCCTCTCTCTGTCTCGCCCTCGGGCGCGGTGAGATTTGACCGGCGCAGTATTTATTCCTTCGAAGGGACAGCAATCTAATTTACTGCTCTGATCTTTAGTGCCATGCCAGTCAGAGTAAATCAGAGAGCACGCACACTTCCACTCACTCAGATATAAGTAGGTGCAGCACACCCCGTTTCTCCTTCACGTACACACACACACACACACACACACTCTCTCTATCTTTAGTTTCTCTCTTTCTCTCTCTCGATATGTGTCTATATTTTAGGCACTGTTTTGGAATTGTGATCTCAGCTTCACATTCAACAAGGCATGTGCTGATATAAAAACTTTCCGTTATAGTTTACAATATTATCACAGAATTGGAATAAGAAGTGTGTGAGATAAGGCATGTGTACACATGTAGTGTTCTCAGTGTTATTTTTTTAATACCAGTCGTGTATTTAAAGGTGCCATAGAATGTTTTTATTCTTTATAGTTCATTCAGATTATTCAGCATTTATTTTAAATATAAGATACACTACAGTACAAAACTTTGGCACTCAGGAATAGGGGTGGGCGATATACATCATCTACCATAATATCTATATTGCCATGTTAACGATATGTGAGCTGAAGTTATCAAGTACGCTACTGACTGGGGAAAAAACAACAATCAGAATGCCTAGACTTCACGTATTCACTATTTTATGCTTTAGTACAGGCTGCTGAGAGTGTGCAGTGAGAGTGGTCATACTGTGTGGCTAGCGTAGCATAGGCTAGATGAACACACTGCGCCAGGGGAAGAAGCTCGACATCGCCAGCCTCGCAGTCTACTGCCTTAGATTTAACTCCTAGGTGAGGATCATCTTCACTTGTGTGGAGCTGGTCTGGATCTGAAAAGACTGACGTTGCTCAGAAGACGGCAGTTTGCTGACTTTGTAAGAAAGCAGCCGTTAAAGATCTCTCCACAACTAACCTGTTCCATCATCTCCCAACAAACCACCACACAGAGTATGAGGAGTATGAAGAGCTTAGAGAGCGCGCTGTCCAAGACAGACCTAAACCAGCTAATTGTCTCTTAAAACACACCCTCAGCAAAGTGGAGTCATACACTAAACAAGTGCCTTCACCTGATGACGCCCACCCCTCCGATATATTAGATATAGATGTTATACCGCTATTAGATATTATATATACAGAAAATACTGAGATATAATTTTTTGTCAATATTGCACAACCCTACTTGGAAACATTTATTTTATTTTCTCATCACAAGTCTTTATTTTTTCAATATTCAAGTAGTATTAATGCAGTAAGTAATGATTCTACATCTGCTTGTGTGTTTATTTAACTCTTTCCAGCTTCTAAGCTTTTTCTTTGTGGAAACAGCCCAGTATTATTTACAGTTAAGCTAACTGAGTGATTTAATAATTGAATAAATCCATGCAGTGTCTGGGCCTTCCAGAAGAAATCTGTAACTAAACTTTGTTCTTTAAACTAGCTTACAAGCTTATTATCTACTTCTTTCAAAAATATTCATGCAACTTTGTATTGCGTTTATACTTATTTACATCTGTTCTAATGATATACAGTGTTCTAACTGGTGAACTTGCTCGCATTGCTAAGATGAAGGCTTGTAAATAATGAGCGTAGGTGCCTAAGACTTTATTCGGGGTGATAAAAGCCAAGATGCGTTGTTAGACGTCCTTTCACACCCTACGCTTGAAGTCCTAGAATGAAACTAGTCTACTATGCTTTGCTGGTTTACAGCGCAGCACTGAGACAGGGCTGAGCTGAAATTGGCTCCTATTTGCTTGTTTCACACATTTTCTCTTCCACCTTAAATGTTGGCATAGTTACAGTCTAGCGCCTGTACAAGCTGTAGCACTTAAGGTGGAACAGAGCATTTGATTGAGATCCTGGCTTAAAAGAAGGCTTATTTCAGCCTCGTTTAAAGATGAACATGAGCTGTGCTAGTTGACAGATTGGTTTTTTGGAAAGAATATGAAAGTGGCAGCATCCCCTTCCCAGCCTGCACATAGTGTACCGTTTTTATTCTTGTATCTGTTAGAGCTGGGTATGGGCAAGAACCTGGAGATACAGTACGTATCTCAATATATTTCAACGTATTTCAATATATCGTGATATACTGCGATTTTCAAATCCTACTATAAACACACCACTATATGAACAGGTTTGCCAGTGCCTACAATAGCTTTGCGCCCTTGTGCTGCTTGTTAATGTTGGAGTGGAGCTGAAAATGGATTACAACACTGCCATCTAGTGGTCAGAGGTTTAAACACAACACACACTGATTTACTGTCTGCCAGGAATCTGTGTATCGATACTGTGTTTTTGAGAATATCACCAAACATAATATCCAGATATTCAATATTCCGATATATTCTTACAACCCTAGTAACTGTATTGTTGTTTCACTGGGCTTGAATGTGAGCTGTGTTGAATGTCAGGTGTGTAAATATTAATGAGTGAAGACTATTAGGTAGCAGGTTAGGATTTTAGCTTGTTTTACCAGATATAAATGCAAGATTTACATTCGCTGAAAGAGACGACAGCGCTTGAGGCTCACAGTTTGCAAGTTCAGACTCTTCTTATTCAGCTTGTTTTCTATTCTATGGCACCTTTAATAGGTATCATGTTTTTGGTTTCCATTAGCAAGACATCCTGTAAAGCATCTCATATGAAAGCGGAGCTTACATTTCTGGTGTTACCGTATAGAAGTTATTTATTGTTTACATTTTCTCTTTTATATGTGCTTACAGAAGTAGAAACTAAACCTGATAGCTGCAGTACAGTGTGAATTGTTACTTACGGTGTTGCTTTGATACTTAATGTGAGGGGGACAGCATGCCATCATCATGAGTAACCATACGGAGAGAACTCTTCTCGGCCAATGAAACGACGGGGTCAGAAGTGACTGCTCTAACAGATTTGTTTTGTAGTTTTGTAGCGTTTACGTTGTTATGTATTAGTGTATAATGTAAACACTGAATATGGTAAGGATTAGTGTCCACGCTGGTATGTAGCCTAGCCTCGTTTCCCTTCCACCCCCCCAAAAATCCCTCAACCTACAATCTGCACCCCACGGCACTACTGCACCCTCCACACTGACGCATGACGACACGCTGCCGTCTCCTAGCAACCAGCTCACATGCATGTGTGCGTTGCTGCTGCCCCACACTGCGCATGTAAACAGCCTCCCACACGCGCTAGCATATACACACACACACACACACACACAGTCTTTCTTATGCACACACATACGTGCACGATCACATACATACACATGTGATCTCTCTTATACACACACGAACATATATATAGAGATGCCGAGGAACATCACATGACTGTGTTTCCAGTATTGATATTGATATATCTATCCTGTCCTGTATAGATATATGATAACTTGTGCATAGTTGTGTGTTCAACCCCCCCTGTGTGGATCTTCTGTGCCAGATTTCTGTATCTAAACACTTCTTTCTTGACTGTATTTGTCACAGTGAAGGACCAGAATCTGTTTTTGGCCTGTTCTTTGTTTTTGTTAACACCATGGTTCTTTAACATCTACTTCTGAACACAAAGAAGGTTTCTGTACTGAACAGAACTGTACAGCAGTGCTCTGAGATGGAGGTAGTTCCTATAAATCTTTACATAGAGAGCTGGAGAATATAGATTAGAAGAAGAGATCCAGAATTCTCCATAGACACACTGCCTTACCTCCCAGCCTTGGCGTACACTATCATAGAGCATGTGGAATCAGCTCAGGCATTTAAAATCTGAAACCTAGAAATCAGTCGATTAGTTTAGTTGAGCTGGTTTTCTGTAGAAGACTGGTTGTTATGGTTTAGTTAGCAGAGCTTTTGGTTAGAATACGTGATGCCTTGAATGCACATCATTGGCAAAATCTCGTTATATAGTTTGTTTTGCAGTTCTATTAGAATCCATGATATCCACTGTTCTTAACCCTTCTGTTATGTTAAACTACATGTAGCAATAGTGTTTAACTAATAGTAGTTACATGTAAATGTATAGAAATTATATTTAGCTCAATTAATATCAGTTAAATCAATGTTTAGTGTATTTTTGGGGGCAGACAGTTCATAGTACAATCAAAACATCTCTTCTGTTCCATATACAATTGACTCTTTTTGTTCAAATTACAGCAGTAACTGGAAAGAAACTGGTTTACAGCAGTGAACTGGAAAGAAAACTGTGTGCGGGAAAAGAGACATAGTGTGACATTGTTTTAAACAAACTTTACTACAGTTTCTTATTAAGTTTAACAGTAGAAGAATGTGTTTGTGTGCAGAGTGTAATTAGGCCAGCTGTAGTGTTGCTCAGCTTATTCTGTGGTTCAGAGATCACAAACAACAGACCTTGAATCCAATTCCTGGGGTTTTCTTACGAACGTGGCAAACACTACACTGTCAGAAACAAGTAAATGTGAAAGTAAATGTCTCATGCTTTAAATTTCTCATACTTCAGGTACAGTGGAACATGTATGTGCCCTCAAAGGTACAAAGAAGCAATAAAGTCCTTAAAGCATCATATAAATCTCCAGCGTATCTTCTAAATGATATGAATGTTGGTTATTTGGTTATTGTTTATGACTTTAAAGTATTAAGAGCAAATTGCACGTGTGTGTTCTGTAATCACAGTAAGTTCTTGTTGTTGTGATGACCGTAAAAGGCTTCTAGTGTCATAAAAATGAGTTCTAGATCTGAAGTTGAAGACCTCTCCTATAGCTGATGGTGTATCCGCTGTATTACCATTTAACCTAAGTCGTCTTTCACAGACAAAGCCCCGCTTCTAGTCTGCCGATTGGCTTGCGTCTCAGTCCATCAATCACATTATGGGCCAAGTTCCAAAAATATAACCTCACAGCAGAAGCTGAAAATCTCTGCGCTCGTCGCACCATTGGTCATTAACTATGGGAGCTGTAATAGACGTTAATGACTCTAATCGACACTTGTGCTTGCTGAAGCAGGTTTTGCCACTGATGTGTTCTTCTTGGGGAGGGGGGGAGGCAAGAGCTTGTGTTTTTTAGGGATATACCCCGCCCCCCCACACCCCACCACCCTTTCTGTCTTGCCCCAAGTTTCTCCCCTCCCCCCCATCCCCACCCCTGGCCTGTGCACGGGACTGTAGCGCTGCTCAGACTAACATGCGCCCCCTGGTGTTTGCATGCAGTCATTGCATCCAGCAGATCCTGGAGGCGGTGCTTCACTGCCATCAAATGGGCGTGGTGCACCGAGACCTGAAGGTGAGTGACAGGTGTCATGTCATTGTCTGCTGAGCAGTGTGTGAACAAGTGTATATATGTGTGTGTGTGTGTGTGTGTGTGTGTGTGTGTGTGTGTGTGTGTGTGTGTGTGTGTGTGTGTGTGGGATGTTAAAATCTAGCTATCACTGTGTGAAATGTTCTTTTTGTCGTGTGTTGGACGTTCAGTGGTATCATTGGTGTGTGATTGGTACTCAGGTAAGAGCTGAAGTAGCTTTTGAAAGAAATGTTGGTTGATTTGTAAGTATGTGGCCAAGAACAAAGACGAGTCTCACTTCATGTTGACAAGACTATATGTTATATGTCCAAAAGTGTCCAGACACTGCTTCTTATTAGTGGGTTCAGATACTTTAACATGCACGCATTACACGCACAACTTGTATAACCTCCATAGAAAGGAGCAGACACACTTGAACTTAAGGTCACCATGACCATCTGGAAGGTTATAAAGTTTCCCAGTATTGAGCTGTGCACCAGTGGAACAGCTCTGGAACGATGGAGCTGCTCCAGTACCTTTAGGGTGAGTGGGAGTGGCATCATCCAACATCAGCAGGGACTCAGTTGACAGTTCTATCCATAATTGTGGAAAGCGTCCATAGCTCAGTTGTCCCACAAGGCAGACAATTATAGTAGAGACGGAAAGATCGATCAGCTATATATCGGTATCGGCCGATTGTCTCGTTGGGGAACCAAGACAAAGACATTTAACACTTCTAATCTGATACTGCATTTAAGAGCTGAATACAGTGAGTACCAGCAAACAGCAGAGCTAGCACGCGCAGCTAGCACAAAACAAACAACCCAGAAAACCATGCAGACCAGATCTGACCGGTACGAACAGAACAGCAACAACAATTCAAGATCTACATTTAATGATTACAGATTGTCGTTTAAAATAACAGAGTCTCTGTTTAATGACTGCAGTTTTACTGCATTTATTTAATTAGCCTTTTTCGTTTTGAATTAAGGGTCTAAATTAAATGATTATAGTATTGGTGATATATGTTTGATTTACTTTGTTTATTTACTTTTAATTTAGTAAAAAATATTATGCTGTTTCACATGAGCTCGTTAAAATGGTAATAAACCAGTTTAGACCATGTTTCATGACTTGCTTGCGCAAATAACTACACGTAGCCCTGCTGTGGCATATAGCCCCGCCCTCGATCGGTATCGGCTGTCGGCCGTTTGCGCTGTAAGGTGATTGGCGATCGGAATTGGCCTCAAAAACGCTGATCTGTCCATCTCTAAATTATAGTTCTCTTACAATCTGCCTTCTTTTAATGAGTAATGTTAGTCCATGTCCTGAATCAGTCCTGATATGTTGTCTGGCTTCAGAACATTCTGTAGCTGCATGACAGGTTTTTGTTTTTTATCTTCGGTTGGGCTTATTTAACTGATAAAACGTTTTTGTTGTGATTATGTAAGTTATTAGAATCTTAAGACAGTAGCTGGATTTTCCTTTTAAATGTTTACCAAACATTTGATCAGAAGAAGCTAATCAAGTTGTGTTTCTATCCTCTACATCCTCTTCTATCCTCTTTCTATCCACTGCATCTACATGAGCAAGATGGAGAGAATGACCTCAGTTTTGCTTTAAGCAGAAGTATCTTTACAGAAGTTTGCCCTCTTTTTTATGACTGTGCAGCTCAGAGACCCCAGGCAAGATAAGCAGTGACCCACCTAATGAGGGCTGAAATCTCCGTGCCACCCTGGTGACGTACTGCTTACATATGAGAACGCGAGTGCACAGGACAGTTCTGGGAGCTTTTTCAAACGAGCTTTAAGCGTTTCAGAATGTCGAAAGCAACCTTTGAAAAGCTCTGCAATCTGATTCAATCATTTGTAGAGACACTGCAGCCCCCCGTGCCACCTGATATGAGAATCATCACTGTGTTACGCGAGCTTGTATAGTGTTGTGGGCAAAACGTTTGGCATAAGCGTAACAACAGTTCACTGCTGTTCACAAATATATATATATATATATATACACACAAATCAAATGACCTGCGCCCTGATAGGTCATTAGTTATTCAAAAATATTTCCCATCAGTCTTTTTCACATTCTAACCTTTTCACTATGACCTAATGTAAAAACTTTTTTTACACAAACTATTTATTTATTTTTTTATAAGAAAGCATGTTTATTTTTTCCGGAGAAGCCTGCTGTCTGTATTTACAGCTCCTTTATTCCGTGGCACATGGCAATCAAATCCTCACAGCAGCATTTCCAGCATCTAGAGCAGGGGTCACTAATAGCTGATAATAGCTGATAACTGTGTTTATGACTGTGTTTATTTCAAGAGGCGGAGCTTTTTTTGTCTTTATGGCATACGGGCTTTACGGCATGGTGAATTCAGAGACCAATCATGTAGGCGCTTCTCAGCCAATCAGATCTGTGCACATTGGGGCGTGCGGCGCATGCACACAGGCGAGGTATGAAGTGAGAAGCAGCAGCCGGAGACTAAAGCGAGTCAGAAAGAATAACGTAAAAACAGAAAAGTCGACAGTGAAAACTGATTGTTTAACAGGAACGGTTCTGGAATGGACCTGCTCGTCTAGTTTTGGAGAACACTGTTCTGAAAAAGCAACATGTCCATTTGTGAAGCTGAGTTAACAAAAAGACGCACGTTTTATTTACTTTCTCTATAAATAAACACTTTAAGATGCACTTTTTTCGAAAGCGTTCTGGTTTTTTACACGTAGTCCTTGTTTTTACTTGATGTGAGGAAAAAAACATTTATCAGAAGTTTATAAATAGTTCATTCAGTTCAGCATTTAAACAGTAAATATACTAAAATATACTGAACGGTATTTGTAATAAGTGTCCTTCAGTTGCTGATGGTATTCAATGCTTGATACTTGGCCTGAGGAAATCTCCTCTAACTGGATTTTACTGAATTATAATTAAATATCCCTGCTCTAGTGTAAAGCATGTAAACAATAATAAAGCCTGTTTCTGCAGCTAAAGGGGGACAAAGTCCCTAAAATACCATTAATTTCAGAGGAGAATCTGGTGTCTGCAAGCTTTTGGACATATAGTGTTCATATTTCTACTTTTATTATACCTCTTTACCCATTAGTGACATGGTAAACATGCCCATCTCTCCATCACAACATTAAAACTTGGAACTGTAATTTCCCATAAAGCACAGTGGTGAGAGGTAAAGTGTAGTCCACTGGTGCAACCCTGTCACCATACCTAGGTTTGAGTGCACTTGTGTGGCCTCTCGATCTTTGCTGACACTTCTGGAACAAGCACTCTTCGTTTCTAGCTTAACCGGCTTCTGTCTTGCGTCATAACGGCATGGAACAGGATTGGGATTGTAGGTGAAATGACTAATCCTGTGGATGCTGAGGATTCCTAACGCTTTTCCTGATAATACAGCTGTTGTCAGTGTGGGGAGATACATACCTCTGGTAGTTTACTGTGTAGCGGCTTTGTAGTGGCTGAAGTGTGAATTCAACTGCAGCCTTAAACACAGTAGGATGCTGTCTGGAGGAGTTTGTTTTAGAAGATTGTTTTTTGTTTCCTTCGCAAGACCCCACTGTTTGCTGTGATGATTGCAGTTGGTTGTTGAGTCTTTAATGAGCATGGGTGCGTGGTCTTGTCCTGCATGCGTCAGTGCCTGTTACCTGTTTGATAAGAATTTCTCAAAGTGAATTTGTTTGGGTTTATAAGGAATGTAAAACATACTTATAAAAAAGAATATTTACACTTTATAAGAAGATCATTAATAGAGCACATGTTTAAGAAGTCATCCCAGAAAGTTCCAAACCAGTTTTGCACAGTTAAAAAATGTAGCCATCATTATGTCTGTTGCTCTGTTCATACAGCAGTGCTATAGTAATTTAGTTTATAGAGTCAGGGTAGCCTGTGTGAAGACTAGGGGTGCGTCCGAAATCGCCTACTAGTCAGTAGGTACTAGATTAGAGTCAGTACGTACTGCTCAAGCGACAGACTAGTAGGTAGTTTCAGTAGGTGAGTTTTAGTAGCCACACAATCTCAGATGTACTACTTCTGCCATATTGCCAGAATCCTGTGACGCAAGACGTCAGACCACCACCGTAAAAGTCCTGCTGTGCATTTAAAAGCTCTGTTTAGTGACAGATTTAGACTTTTTGTGACACTGATCTGCGTTTTTGTCTGAATCTGTACTCACGCAGTGTCGAGCTGTAGCTCTGAGGAGACGAGTGAGGAGTAATGTAATCATTGTTTACCTCAGCAGTAGCGCTAGCTGCGTACACACAGCCGACGTTCAGCTTTTCACGTTGTTTTTTCTTCGCTTTGAATTCGTCTGCGGCTCCAGGTGAATCATGGGATAGCGCAACTGCTGTGTTCACCTACATAGAAATGGCTGGTGATTCAGTAGGTCATCCGGGTACTGTTCGCCTACTATTCAATACCTACTGAGTATTTGGACATACTAGCCACACTCATCTACTGATTTCACCTACTGAGTAGTAGGTAAGTAGGCGATTTGGGACGCACCCTAGGAAAGCCCCATTTTAATGATGTCTTAAATGTGAAGGGAGCCTCAGAATCTTTGGGGTGAATTTTGGGGTGAGGTAGATAGCGGATGTTATTGCTAGAGAGTCGAGTATGTTGTTGCAGCCATTTACCTAAAAAACAAGTATCGCCAAAATAGGAACTTTACAGGAGAGGACATAAACAGTCTTTACTTTCAATGTTAATCAGTGGAACCAGATTTATTTCCAATCATGGAAATTGTTCACAATGTTAATGGCAGCAGTTGTGTTCAAATGACGTAGGAAAAATTCAAATCGCTAAAAATGGGGATGCATGTTTTTCATTGGACAGCAACAATATGCATGTAGGTCAGTTGATGCAACGCATAAGCAGAGTGGGTTGAAGAGCAGCAGTAAAAATGCTCATCACAGCATCTGTTTTGTGACTAACTTTATCTCCCACACCTAATGCCCACAATGGCGAACACTTTCAAAGATTCTTATTCAGACTGATCACTCAGTGAAATAGAAATGGGCCACAGCAAGGTGCTGGAGCAAGCCGTTAAATATTGGTTATGATTGTCAGCTATGATTAGGCGTTAAACATGCTGTTAACGTCATCTTTGACCAGCCAGTAACATCACTTATTGCTATCAGCCCAGGCAAGATGTTAAGGGGAATTCCACTGATTTTCCAAAAGGTCTCTGTAATTAAAATTGTTACGATGTAGACTAGTTCATTTAGAGTGGTTTGAAACTACAGGAACGACAGGAACCAGACATCCTACATGTTAAATGCAGGCCTGAAAGATCAATAGTTTTTTTTGTAGTCTTTATTATAAATAACGTTGTCTTTAGCTAACCAACTGATGGTAGATGCATGTGTTGCGATATCACAACCTGGCAACCTAAGACATTACATTCGGGGTTCAAGCTGCAGGCCAGAAAAAGTGGATATTCTGGTCCTCTTGTCCAGAAAAACAGGCGTGAACATTAATTTATAGAAAATATTTACAATTGAATCCACTGTTAATTGCTCTGCCTCCTTTAATGCCCCTAAAACTGCCTCAAATAAATCTATTACATCAGATGTGCTACCTGGTGTCTGTTTTGAGGAGTTGTTATAAAACATTTCTTAAACTCATTTTTCTGGAATGAAGCATTTCACACTAAACTACTCTGATTAGATTACTTACATCTCAGAGATTCAGTTGAAGTTTTGAATCTCTGTGGAAATCCTTATTAAATATTGGTTAGCACTACTCCTCTTGGTGGTGCCTTATTGTTTAGCAGACTAGTTGGGTCCCTGGAGTGCAAGGGCACTCTGATTTCACACTGCGAGCGTCTTGCCTAAATTGGAGTGGCCTTTTGATTGGAGGTCTGCGACTCCCACTCTTCAGAAGCAGGAATGCAGCTACGCACATACACTGAGTGGGATCTGTCCCTCTGCCTTACGCACTGAGTAATAAACGTTTCTGAACTAATCTCAGTCAAGGTAAATTTAACAAACTCAAATCAGCTCAAGCAGCTCAGCGGGTTGCAAACTTGCGCGCGTTTGATTGTTTGCAAACACAGTCGATGGTCTTTTAGCCGTGAGCTTTTCTGTGTGGGTCTGCTCGTGTAGGTGTGAGAGGAAATTGGAAAGTGGTGCAGGTTAGTACAGAAGCTGCACCGTTTAAAGATGAGTGTGAGTGTGATTTTTCCAGCTTTGCTGTTCATCAAAATTCCTCCCACAACCAAGCCTTAAGACTTGGATTAGCTCCCCGTGTTCTGACACTGTGCAGTGCTGGAAGTTTAACCTCTCCGAAATAAGGCTGGGCTGGAACTGTGTGATGTTACTGCTCTCGGGTGACTAAGATGCTGGCTAAGAAGAGCAGGACGTGGAAGCTTAGGTAATGAAATGTCATTAGTGATGTCACAAAGACAATTACAGAGTCAGTTGAGGGTTTCAAGTGAACAGGGTTGTTGTGATGTCACAAAGAGAAGTGCTGAGGCAATAAAAGGTTTCAATTGAAGAAGGTGATTGTGATGTCAACAAGAGAAGTGCTTAGGCAATCAAAAGTTTTACGTGAATGATATGTCACAAAGAGAATTACTAAGGGAATGGAAGGTCTGAATTGAAGAGCGTTGTTGTGATGTCACAAAGAACTATACTGAGGCAGTCTGTGGTTTGAAGTGAACAGTGTTATAGTGATGTCACAGACAGAATGATTGAGTCATTAGAAGGTCTGAAGTGAGTGGGGTCATAGTGATGTCACAGACAGAATGCTTGAGTCATTAGAAGGTTTGAAGTGAGCGGGGTCGTAGTGATGTCACAGACAGAATGATTGAGTCATCAGAAGGTTTGAAGTGAGCAGAGCCATAGTGACGTCACAGACAGAATGATTGAGTCATTAGAAGGTCTGAAGTGAGTGTGGTCATAGTAATGTCACAGACAGAATGATTGAGTCATTAGAAGGTTTGAAGTGAAGTGGGGTCATAGTAATGTCACAGACAGAATGATTGAGTCATTAGAAGGTTTGAAGTGAAGGGATCATAGTGATGTCACAGACAGAATGATTGAGTCATTAGAAGGTTTGAAGTGAGCGGGGTCCTAGTGATGTCACAGACAGAATGATTGAGTCATTAGAAGGTTTGAAATGAAGGGGGTCATGGTGATGTCACAGACAGAATGATTGAGTCAGTAGAAGGTATGAAGTGACGGGAGTCTTAGTGATGTCACAGACAGAATGATTGAGTCATTAGAAGGTTTGAAATGAAGGGGGTCATGGTGATGTCACAGACAGAATGATTGAGTCAGTAGAAGGTATGAAGTGACGGGAGTCTTAGTGATGTCACAGACAGAATGATTGAGTCATTAGAAGGTTTGAAGTGAAGGGATCATAGTGATGTCACAGACAGAATGATTGAGTCATTAGAAGGTTTGAAATGAAGGGGGTCATAGTGATGTCACAGACAGAATGATTGAGTCATTAGAAGGTTTGAAATGAAGGGGGTCATGGTGATGTCACAGACAGAATGATTGAGTCAGTAGAAGGTATGAAGTGACGGGAGTCTTAGTGATGTCACAGACAGAATGATTGAGTCATTGGAAGGTTTGAAGTGAAGGGGGCCATAGTGATGTCACAGACAGAATGATTGGTTTATTAGAAGGTTTGAAGTGAACAGGGTCATAGTGATGTCACAGACAGAACAATTGAGTCATTAGAAGGTTTGAAGTGAGCGGGGTCATAGTGATGTCACAGACAGAACAATTGAGTCATTAGAAGGTTTGAAGTGAGCGGGGTCATAGTGATGTCACAGACAGAACAATTGAGTCATTAGAAGGTTTGAAGTGAGCGGGGTCATAGTGATGTCAGACAGAATTATTAAGTCATTAGAAGGTTTGAAGTGAGTGTGGTCATAGTGATGTCAGACAGAATGATTGGTTCATTAGAAGGTTTGAAGTGAAGGGATCATAGTGACTTCACAGACAGAATTATTAAGTCATTAGAAGGTTTGAAGTGAGTGGGGTCATAGTGATGTCAGACAGAATGATTGGTTCATTAGAAGGTTTGAAGTGAAGGGATCATAGTGACTTCACAGACAGAATGATTGAGTCATTAGAGGGTTTGAAGTAAAGTGGGGTCATAGTGATGTCACAGACAGAATTATTAAGTCATTAGAAGGTTTGAAGTGAAGTGGGATCATAGTGATGTCAGACAGAATGATTGAGTCATTAGAAGGTTTGAAGTGAAGGGATCATAGTGACGTCACAGACAGAATGATTGAGTCATTAGAGGGTTTGAAGCAAAGTGGGGTCATAGTGATGTCACAAACAATGATTGAGTCATTAGAGGGTTTGAAGTGAAGGGATCATAGTGATGTCACAGACAGAACAATTGAGTCATTAGAAGGTTTGAAGTGAGCGGGGTCCTAGTGATGTCACAGACAGAATTATTAAGTCATTAGAAGGTTTGAAGTGAAGGGGGTCATAGTGACGTCACAGACAGAATGATTGAGTCAGTAGAGGGTTTGAAGTGAAGTGGGGTCATAGTGATGTCACAGACAATGATTGAGTCATTAGAAGGTTTGGAGTGAAGGGGGTCATAGTGATGTCACAGACAGAATGATTGAGTCATTAGAGGGTTTGAAGTGAAGTGGGGTCATAGTGATGTCACAGACAGAATGATTGAGTCATTAGAGGGTTTGAAGTGAAGTGGGGTCATAGTGATTTCACAGACAATGATTGAGTCATTAGAAGGTTTGGAGTGAAGGGGGTCATAGTGATGTCACAGACAGAATGAGTCATAGTCAGCAGTGTGGCGGTGATGGCAGAGTTTATAGTGGGTTGGATTTTTTTAATGTTCATCATGTTTAATGTCCTGATGGTTGATGTGAAATAAAGGTAGCAGGTGTAACAGATTTAACCACTGCACATAGCTGCTGTAATGAGGAGGACTCTTTGCCCCTTCCGTAGTCATGCAGAGCATACTCCATTGCCTAAGAGATGTGATAGAGGGGGGGAGAGATGAAGGTGGATTGCGGTGACACAAGCCCCTGCAATGCAGGAGGGAGATATAAAAGTGTCACGTTTAAGCTGCAGCAGTGTCTTTGCTAAAGGGCGTGTGTGGTTTGTCAGAGTTTTGGTGGAGTTGTATGATTTCTTTGTTAGGTATATGATAGCAGGTTCATGTGTTTGTGTTCTGAGTTTGAGGACATCCTATGGGATATAGCACATTATTAGTATCAGTTAGTGACAGTGAGTAATGAGGCTAGCTAATCTGGGTCATCTGGGAGGAGCATGCACACACTTTTAATACCAGCACAGGCAAACAATGCTTTTGTACTTAGAGTCTTTTCTACAGACTTTTATAAGTGGATCATATAGCCACGAAACTATAAACGTGATTTTCTGTTGGTCTTTACTTTATGACCCTTCTACTGGTATCTTTCTGTCACCTTTAGTCTTGAAATGCATCTGTTGTGTTGTGTTTAATAATAACATGCAGTCCAGTGCAAAAGTCTTCCTTCACTTATTTCATAACAGTCATTAAAGGACAAAGAAGAACCTATATTTAACAAAACAAGACTTACACATATATATACACACTACCGCTCAAAAGTTTAGGATCACTTTAGAATTTAATTTCATGCAATTTAAATGCAGTTCATGCAATTTTCATGCAATTCACAAACAATATTGTCTATTTCACAATTAATGTAAGTGTATCAGATGATTTTTAAAGAATATAAATGTTTGTATTAAAGCCTATTTTTGTATAGAGGCTTATTTTACATATAGTTCTATTATCAGCAATTCTCAGTCCTCTGTCTAAATCTCCTGGTACGGCCGCCAATCCAAGTTAAGGATGTTATCTTTTAGATCAAATTGAATTTATTTGTATAGTGCTTTTAACAACTGATATCGTCACAAAGCAGCTTTACAGGAATTTAGTAATAAAAAAGTTCAATAGAGCATAAATAAGCCTAAGAAGAAAATAACACAGAAGGAAATCATAGAAATCATACAAAAACCATAGAAAACCCCCGCTGAGCAAGCCATAGGGGACAGTGGCGAGGAAAAAACTCCCTCAGAGCTGGAGGAAGAGACCTTGGGAGGAACCAAGACTCACAAGGGGGGACCCATCCTCCTCTGATCAAACTACTCAAACAGTACTGAAATAATGACTGTACCACCTTGTACTTCTGTTCAGCTGCTCAGATATAACTAAGAGGAATTATAGTACAGATGAAGAACAGTGAGAGTAATGATGACCGTTAATGAAGGTAGAAGGTTAGTGGAGTCTATGTTAATTTAAATAGAGTCTGTAGTGAAGGTTAGGCAGCTAGTGTGAGGCTAGGTAGCTGGTACGACATGGCGTTTAGTTTGGTGGGTCAGTCTTTTAGACCCATAATGACACCCACCCATGGAGTGGAGCTTGAGTTTCTCCTTTAAGTGCTGTTTATCTGATGGGACTTGTTTTTTACACTTATTTATACATATTATGGCCACTTACTCTGTGTAATTATAGTGGTCTTATACTGCATGCCACATAGCATGGGATGCTGGCGATAAAATCTTGAAGCAGTTATGCTTCCGTAGGAAAATAGTAACAGGGATATGTAGACAGAAATTGTGTAAGATGGTCAAGAAGGATGGAAGGAAGGAAGTTGGAGCTGTTGGCTGAGAGAAATGGGCTTCATGGGAGTCGTGGGCTTGATTCTCTCAGACTGATTTTTCTGTCCACTGTGTGGCAGCTGGGTCGACTCTTTCATCACAGGTCACTCTGTATGTGAACAGCTGAGCCAGACTCATAATGTGAGCTAACATTTTCAAACTTGTGAGCAATTAAAGGTTTTATCTTAGTTTATCATCTTTCTGTCTCACTTGCCCACACATACAAACAAACAAACATGTGGTCCTGCTCTGTATCGGTTGTTTTTAAACGTGCCTCACAGTTTGAGAGTGAATGATCTCCTCAGAAGTATCTCAGGAACTTGTAATGACTGGAAATGAAATAAGTGAAGGCTGGTCTCTGACTTTTCCACAGTACTGTGTGTGTAACTGTGATGCAACCAAAGCCATAGATGAACTAAGCTGACCTTAGACTTGCTGAATAAATTTCAGCAAACAACAGCGCACGGTTTGGACTTGTGAGTGTGTCTCCGTGTCTGTGAGGGTGCTTGTCTTAGCAAATGAGCGTATGGAAGAGATGAGATTGTCTGATTGTGTGTTGCTGTGTTGCTCATGTGTGCATTTAGCTGTCAGCAGTTTGTGTGCGTATGTTTGCATGCACAGCGTGCCTGTCAGTGTGTGTTTAGTATCTCTGTAAGTGTTTGTGTTTCTGTGGTCGCTGGGTGTTTTTGTGGAAGTACTAATGTCCTGCCTGCCCCCCATTCAGCCAGAGAACCTGCTCCTTGCCAGCAAGTGTAAGAATGCTGCCGTGAAGCTGGCTGATTTTGGCTTGGCCATCGAGGTACAAGGAGATCAGCAGGCATGGTTTGGTATGTAACTGCAGAAGCAGCATCTTCTCTTCATCATTTACTTGCTGGTTCCACACTGACTGATTTCCCATGCAGCCAGCAGTTATGGGACCTTCCCCATTCAAACATTGTGAGGCACTTACTGCCGTTTTCAGGTAAAATTCTATTAACTGCGGTCTAAGGGGGCATTCAGATGGTCCCTTTTCAAACCTTCTTAGGCTCACGTCTTTCCATTGTTGTCTGTGGAGCAACATGCAGTGCTAGCTAAAGCACTCAAGCCTGAGCAGCACACTTTGCATTTTTAAATCATCCACCTAGGTTGAAGAAGTTTTAGCTTTTGTGCTACTAAAAAGCACCGCAAATCATCCACATCTGACCAATCAAGATCGAGGATGCCTTCACCAACTCCAGTCCTATTGAGCCATTGAGGAGAGGCTAGTTTTCATGTAGTTAATGCTGTTATTGTATTTTCTTTTCTTGATATGATTTTTTTTTAATAATTATAATAAAGCCATGTCATTGTTATTTTATTATTTTGTTATTCAAATTATTTTGTTTGTACAATGAAATATAAATATATTACAAAAACAAAATTGAGTGCATTTTAATGCACTTAATAATTCAAGATTCAAGAGTTTTATTGTCATATGCACAGCAGAACAGTTACACTGTACAATGAAATTCTTACTTTGCTGTTCCTCCATTCACCAATAGATAAAGATAACCAAAAAAGAAAAAAAAGAAATGATAAAAATATATACAAAATATACAAAGTATAATAATATAAGTTGAAGTAAATAAAAGTATTTTTATATAGTTAAAAAATACAAAATAAAAGTCATGTAAATTGATTGTTTAGATCTGATTAGGGTCTAGAAATCTGATAAAGAGAGCTAGATTTTAGCTCAGCAGTCAGGTTTCTCAGCACATACGTACTCTTGTTCTGATTTCTTTGCATGTATGAAAACAGATTGCGGTACTGGAAATAAGCAAGCAGTATTTAACACAGCTGCTGTGAGATGACAACACAGCGCTTATGGAGAGACACTGATATGCATATACAAATGTATGACGTAATGTAACTAAAGCTGCAGAACAGTACAGGTATCAGGTATCAGCCCGCACTTACTTTTACTTATCCTCATAAAAACACAGATCGCAACGCAGCAATGTCATGTGATGTAAGCTGAGTACGTTGCACTGATGATCAAGTGACTCAAGCTGGCAGTGAAGCAGGATCTGCTTGTACAGAGAAGTGTTACTGACACAGTAGAGATCAGAGACAAAGCCATTGGTTACTTTAGACGTGGAAGATTCCTTTTAGCCAGGAATGTACTCTCCTGTGTATAAGCACAAACAAATACAAACACAACCGCTTCCCCAGTACTAGTGGAGACATGGCTAATGAGAACAAGGACATGTCCTCCCAGGATGTCCCTGCTCTGTTGACTTTACTGTTTGACTGAATTAAGTACAAATATACAATATTACGACATACAGCACAGATCTGGTTCAAACCTTCATTCTAGAGTTAAAACCATAGCCTCACTTAGCTCAACACTAAAACATAGCCCCTCTTTTTCTAGCCTCAGCTAAACTAAACAACTAACTTACTTCTTTGTAGGTAATTCATGATATCGCCGAGTACTGCATGTACACTGTATATACTCTGTCTGAAAAAATTAGTATTAATAGATCACTACTCAAAAGTCAAAATTAAAGTTTTCTGCATATTGTTATTAGATATTGTTAGATTTCATAATGTGATCAATCATCTCAATCATTCATGTTTTCTCATATCACAGTCTTTGTTTAGTTACTTGTCATTTAAATATGTTTAGCCCCAATAAGAAGTGCATTCTGCTTCTTTTGAAAGAGTCCATATCCTCCATTTTTGTTTTTATTCCCTGTAGGTTTTTACTTATAACATATTTGTGGTTTTATGTTTGAAAGATGCTCATAACTAATTTTTACATCACCATTTCAGCCTCTTTTATCCATTAAAAATTAAACAAGCTGGTTTTATTAACTTTTAAGATAAATAATAAATAATTCCAATTGGTTGTGCTGCATTGTGCCTACCTCAGAAATTATTTAAAGCTAAAACCCTCCATAGAATTTCACATTAATGGCTGGAGTGAAACTACCATAGGCTGAGTAGGTGTAAATATGTAAATGAGTTGGTTCTTGTGACAGCAGAGAAACAGTGACTTCAAAATAGGCAGAATAGTTTCAATGCTTGGACAATTTAGACTGTGACTGTGACAAAGTGTATTTATTACTTTAAATTCCTGTATTTTAAATGTGCATGGGAAATTTCCATGATATCATATTTAAGTAAGAACCTTACAGAAAGCACATCATCTGACCGCCCCTTTAAACTTCCATCAGGAGTTGCTGTAACTAGTAGGGCACTTTGTACTTCTTCAAGGGCATTGGAACTTTTTAAGCGAGACCCAGCTTTGGCAGCATTTCCTTTATTCCTGATTGGGGCTTTAAAGTTTAGCAAAATCCTGCTTTAAATGTCGCTGGTCGACCCAGAACTGCTGGCTGTATCATTGGATTAGAGCCACAGTTTATATAGTCCACAGGAGACTTTTTATTACCTTCATCGTGCATTATAAACACAGCGGTTGGTAATGGCAAAGGATTAACGTGCCTGTGTTATGCAGGTTTTGCGGGGACACCAGGGTATCTGTCCCCTGAGGTCCTGAGGAAGGAGGCATATGGGAAGCCTGTGGACATCTGGGCCTGTGGTAAATACATACGCAAACATACACACGCATGCAAAGACCTGATTACCCGAGTATCAAACCGAAAGCACAGACGCAGGAGAAAGTCAGTGCTGTGTGTCGTTTGTGTGTCAGGTGTGATCCTCTACATTCTGCTGGTTGGCTATCCTCCATTCTGGGACGAAGACCAGCACAAACTCTACCAGCAGATTAAAGCTGGAGCTTACGACGTGAGTAATACTCCTTTTTCCTATTCCCCCCTCTTCTGAGCGCTTTGTCTTTTCCTTCTCCCTTCTCAGCCTGTCATCTTTCTCCTCTTACCCCTTCTTCTGTGTCTTCCATAAGACATAAGACACAAGTTGATCCCTCCCTTCCCTCCATCTTAATCTTTTTTCCTTCATCTTTCATTCTCTTTGTAAGAAAAAAGCTTTTCATGCCATACCTATTCCTTCCTGACAGTATTTCCCACAGGCAGGCTTTCTCTGGTTCTGCAGCCAGTAAATACATTGTATTTAGTAAGACACTACCAGTATTCACTCGCACTGCTCCCTAGAAATCCCTGTTACAATCATAACTAGGCCAGTGAACTGGGATTAGGTCCCTACATGACAGGAAACCATGTTGACTCTGTATAGCCAGGAGTGCAGGGCGAGCAACAAACTGCTGTGGACGTCCACAACTCACTTTTCAACTGAGTAGACTGGCAGCTGCACACCAGTCTGAAGTCATTTCCCAGCGACTGGGTAGTCTGTCTGACTGCCAGCTCATAATCCATTAGCTGCAGCTCTGGACCAGGTTTCAGAGTGCATGTGCCACGTTTGTTCCAACAGCTGGGTAAGAGGCTCTTCCTGAGCAGGAACGCAAATGCCAGACCCCTCAGGAAATAGGTGATGACCTAAACAGAAGGAGAGAGGGATGCGGGTAGTCTACCCTGTCGTGCACCAACACATCCAGACACAATCTAACAAAACTATACATCTTCTGTTCCAAGTTGTCTCGACCACCTCTGAGCATAGTTTCCCCTGTCTCGGAAGTAACGTTGTCACCTAGTTGATAGGCCTCAGCACAGGATGGGCCTCCAATGCAGATGAATCACCATATCACTATGTGTTCTATGAGGCAGAGGAATGGATATAGTAGTAAAACCTGGTACAGTGCTGTGTATAGCTGGTTTATTTGTTTTAAGACCACTGGTTTGGACTGTTTCCTACCGATACCATACCCATCGAAGGCTCATCACTTGTTAGCACTTTCATGCATGGAGGATTAAGCCCAGAGGCACTTTGACGTGACTCCAGTTTTCTAGGACTGGCGTGTCTCCATGTGCTTTTCCTTTACCAAATCTAGATGCAAACTCTCTGGTCACATCTGGAATCGATAAAGCTGCAGCAGGTCCATGAAGGTGAGGACCACCAAAGCTGCTGTCATCATACCTAGTGAGCATAGGAGAAGCGGAAAGGTCAGAGAGCCACCCAGCGTGATGCTGGAAAGGAGGTTATGGCTTTGTCTGAAGCATAACAAGCGCAGCTTACTCAGACCTGTGTTCTGACGCAGGAAGGCAGACAGTCACGTCCGAATAGAAGGATTGTATAAAACGCTGCCTGCTGAGGTTCCTCCTTTCAGCTGTTTTTTTTTTTAAGGCAGTGTAGGTATGTCCGTTGCTGCCTTACATATCACATAACCGTTTGTGTCAGCACTGATGCGGTTAGGACAAATAACAGTGAATATCAGCACTGAAACAGTAGAGAAGGGAAGAGCAACACTTGTAAGTTTGGTAATAAAAAGTTTTGTATGCTAGCCTTACTAAAAAAATCCTCAGTAAAAGATGCTAACATCTTGTGCTACTGGTTAACAGTGAGCTGTCGTTTCTGGGTAACAATGAAACTCAAAGCAGCAGAATGCCGTTCACTTACAGGCATCTTCATCACAGTGCTGCCTTTTGAGGTGCTGAAGACCGCACAGGCAGCAAGGCATCTAGCCAGCTGTCTTCAGTTTCGGATACAGTCGTTCGGAAGCTTTACACCTACTACAGGAGAGCCAGTGTGCTCAACAGCTCAAATAAACCCCTGCAGAGAGTCTCTGGTGTTAACCTGGCCTGTAGCATTCGTTAGAAAACCTCCAAAGTCTATTTTTTTGTGTTTTTTAGATTTTAACTTGGTTGTTCTTTGTTGTAATTAGGGATGCACCGATACCACTTTTTCCTTACTGGTACCAATACTGATACCAGCTTTTCAGGTATCTGCCGATACAGAGTACCGATACCAACTCTGACTTAAACGCTCGATATATGACTATAAATCCTGATATTTATAGTGTTCCACTTTTTATATGTTGTATTTTGTGCTTGCTTGGATAAAGTTGCTGTGTTCTTTGATGTGGTTTCGCTTTAAATGCTTAATTAAATTTGACGTATTGAAGTCTTTGCTGGTCGTGCCACCCTCAAAAAGCTGGCGTTACAAAATTTGCGGCAGGCATTTTTGCTGCTGCCCGTCTCAACCCAGAAATACTCCCACTCCACAGACAAGCTGTTGGCTTCAGTCAAGCGCCATTTAGTGGTGCACAACGCCTTAATAAGCTTCATGGTATCAGTGCAAGTATCGGCGCAGATATCGATATGGTATCGGTGCAACACTAATTGTAACCAGGATTCGACAAATGAAAAACTGTTTCAACCAAAGAACCTGTCCATCAACTTACATTGAAAGTAAAGAGTGTTCTTGTCCTCTGCTCTGAAGGTTAGTTTGGAGATGCTTTTTCTTTTTTGACACCGAGCCTATACACTGTATTCTGTAGTTTGTAACCACGCAACATCCTGCTTTAGTCATGCCACCAAACAGGTATCTGGGCACCATAGCTAGACATCTTAGGATGTCCCTGCCTTCTAGGCAGCTGGGATTGATCCAGCCAAACCTAAAAGACTAAAAGCTCACATCATGCAGTGCAACCTCATGCTTGAAAGGTTGCTGCAAGGTGTTCCAGCAGACCGCTCCATATCAGCAGATTAGAACAAAGTTTTTAATGTGACCAGAAGATGAATATCTATGAGTGTTGAGAAAGGAGAAAGATCTCTGTTCTCTCACATTCTGCAGTATTGTATGCTGTAATAAGGGCATCGTCTATGCATCTCCACTTGGTGATCAAACTGTAGGATGGAGAATGGAGACGTGCCTTCCTGGCCTTGTTGGTGAGATTCTGCCGTGGTGGCTAGTGTGACTCAAGAGGTACCAGGAGGGGTGCCCATGCCTAAGTGCGCTAGGGCCTGCTTAATAGTCCACAACCTGGGACTCACTTCACCCAGAGTTTTGCAGCTAGCTGAAGGCGACTTGTGGAACTCTAGTTTGAAAACAACAAATGCAAGTCCATCAGTCATAGGCAAGGCATCAGTGTTGGGAAAGTGTTGACCTTCTGATATTCAGACGACTCTTTGGCAGATGTGGTAGCTGTGGATAGGTTTGAGAACAGCTAAGTAGGGTTTTTATCTGATCTGAGTCCAATGGTGAATCCCTAAGTAGCAGTTTCAACTGGTAGATGTTCTGTAAGCAGGGGTTTAGGACCTCAGGTAGCAGTAGGCAGCAGAGTAGTCCAAGATGAGTTGCTGGTCTTACGTTCCATTAAGAGCAGAGTAAATTCTGAAGGTTTGGCCCTGTTTCTGGACTGTCTGTGAATAGGAGAAAGCCATGTGAACATGGTATATGAATTACTGGAAGTGTTACATGTCATATTACTGCAGGGGCTATACAGTATGTTGGAATGGCAGTCTGAACCCCTTGGGAGCAGTGGAGTCCCCTTGTGTTTAAATGTGATTTAGAGATTCAGATGTTTGAGTCCTCACAACCCACCTCTGACTTTTAATATTGTAGCCGACGTACTGAAGTCACAGTCATGTAACTGACGGGATTTAGCACCAAGGTCCAGGAGGCCCACACTTGCAGGAAAATTGATGCACTGTAAATGAAACAACAGATTGATTCCAAATGATGGGTTTAGAGGTGACAATAAGAGTTATCTTTGTACTAAAAGTGGTAAGCAGATTTTTTAGATAACAAAAGAGAAGAAAAAAGAGTTTCAGAATGAAATAGGTCAAGGCTAATATATCGCTATATGTTAAGAGCATTGTTTGATTTGTTAAATCTGTTTATTTTATATTATCATACAATTATTTTATATTATTTCTATTCATAATCTGATGAAGGCTGTTATTGTTGCTACATGGTCATTAAAAATAATAAGCATTGTTTAGAAGTCTGAGTGATGATTAGATAGTTGCAGTCAGTTTGGGACAGAATTTTCTTCAGTCAAACTCATGCAAAACTTTTGACTCGGACATAAAAGTGATTAGGCTACGTTTGGATTCAGACCAAGATTTTCAGAGAAGCTCTATCAGGCATGTGAGGACCATCCACTGTGTTTTACGTTTTCTCTGTTCTACAGTAGGATTCGCAGGTGGGAATATGAAACAGCATTTAACCACTGTTGTTTCTGATAGTTTCCATCTCCAGAGTGGGACACAGTTACTCCTGAAGCCAAAAACCTCATCAACCAGATGTTGACCATTAACCCAGCCAAGAGAATCACCGCACAAGAAGCTCTCAAACACCCATGGGTCTGCGTAAGTATGCAGGCACAAAGGCATTGTCTATGAATTCATGTTAGTGCCTCCAAAAATATTTTATGATGCTTTTGTCCTTTGTTTGCCGCTGTAGCAACGCTCTACGGTGGCCTCCATGATGCACAGACAAGAGACAGTGGAGTGTCTGAAGAAGTTCAATGCCAGGAGGAAACTGAAGGTGTGTATCTCATTTACTGTCTTATAGATGCTATATTCATCGCTGCCCAGGAGCTTTTTTCCATTAAACTGACTTTAAGCTACAAGAACACTTTATATAATGACATGAAATAAGTTTAAAGGAGCAATCTTTAAAATAATGCAATCAGATTAATACTCAAAACAACAGACGGCAACGTATCACCAAAATCTGCATAGTCCCTTCCTCATCAGCTCTTACCAGTCTAGAAGAAACGTTGCTGGTTCAGCTTCAAACTTCAGCAATTTTCTCTCCACGGGTTCTCCAGAGGTGGAACTCAACGCTTATGTTAACATGTCTTGCTTCTTTTTGTATCATGAGGTTTGTTGCTAAATGTAGATTCTTAATGAGCGTGTGTGGTAGCGGTTGTTGCAATGGTCACTTGCCAAGAGCCATCATAGTGCGTACTCTTTCTTTCATTGGCTACCTGTTCTTAAATGATTTAACCAGGAGTAGAACCTTTAACATGAAAGGCAAGAGCTTACAATTCTTGTTTCTTCGTCCTCTCATGTTGAACTGATGCGACTTGATTCTAGAGTGACTCACTATCGCTTCTTGAGGTACAAAGCAGTATTACAGGACAGGGCAGAGCTAGCTGGTTAGCATGCTGACTTTAGTAGATATCTAAACATCTTATATATTGCTCCTTTAAGACATAATGTTAAATTGTGTTTAAAGAAAAGTTCTTAACTTAATAACTATAAGTTAATAATAAATTCTTATTAACGTAATTGAAATTCTCTGTTCTTGTAGGGGGCAATTCTGACTACCATGCTAGTGTCACGGAACTTCTCTGGTAAGTCTTTTGGACTCTGGTAGCACCGCTGTATGTTAACCCACCCAGTGGTCTGTTCTGTTTCAGGTCTGCGTGATTTATTCTTGTGTTATTTTGTTTATGTGTTTATTTTGATAGACACACATGAACACCTGTTTCCAGGAGCATCTCTCAGTCCCTCCATGTCCTTATGTGCCGCTGTTGTCTGTCAATTTGCAAGGAATATGTGTCTGTGTTTGCCTTCCAATGAAACGTCTGCGACACTCTTTTTTTTTTGTTGTTTTGTTCTGTGTGGAGAGATATTCCAGCGTGTATCAGTTGGATGGCTGATGTTCTCTTGTGCTTTTAAAATGATCATCTGATGTGACAGGTTTGCCACTTAAGTTCAGTAGGGGATCATTTTGACATGATCTGCTTAAGAGAAAACGTTACAGCCTCATTTCTTTCTTTGATCTTAGACTAATGAACGATTTTCTCCTCCCTGTGCTCTTTCTCTCTCTCTCTCTCTCTCTCTCCTTCTCTCCCTCCCCCTCTCACTCTGTGTGTGTGCGTGCGTGCGTTTGTGTCAGTGGGTAGCAGGCAGACCACGGCTCCGGCCTCGGTCACTGCCGCCGCTGCCGCTGTTGCTGCGGCAGCAGGCACCACAGCAGGGCTGGTGGAACAAGGTAGCAGAGCCCCCTGGGGGGCCTTTTCTCCTCCCTCTGTCCTTATTTTCACACACTCCTCCTCCTTCTCCTCTCCTTCATTCCACCCCCCACTTCGTCCTCCTCTTCTTAACTTTCTGTTACTCTTTCCTTTATCCTGACTGCTTGTACTCTGTGTACTTCTTCAGCCACGTCCTCCAAGTCCGCTCCCTTTCCTTACTCACCCATGTTTTCCTTCTCTCTTTCCACTCCTCTCCTTTTCTCATCCACCTTTCTCGTTCCCCACACTGCATGGGGCTAAAAGCATGCGCCACTCGCAATGACTCATCTTTACCTGCCTCTTCTTCCTGTCTCTCACTTCAGTCCACCGTTGGTCTCCCTCTGTTCATCTCAGCGTTCTCTCCTTCCATTCCAGCTCCACTTCCTCCGTTGTCCCATCCGGCAGCTCATTGGCGTCCCTGGTTGTCAGTTATAATTGTCATCACCCGTGCATTCTTCCCATAGCACCGGCGTGCTGCCGAGCACACATCTTCATTACTTTTATCCTCCTCGCTCACGTCTTCATCTCTTATTAGTGTGCTCCATCGTGTGCATCCGGAAGTCATTTCCTCGCTCTCCTTTATCGCCATAGTTTGCATCTCTCTCTTCGTCCCATGATCATGGTTCTTTTTTATCTTCAGCCCTGTTTGTCCTCTCCTCTTTCCTGTCCCTCTGTATTTGTATGAGATTGTGAAGTTCACCCTGAAAGTGGGAATGGAACAGGCTGCCTGCTGCTGAACTGAATGCTGCATGGGCGACTGGACTAACGCATGTTCACTAACTAGGGGATGGTTGGCGGGTTGGGGGCGATTTACTGCAACCTGTGCATGGTGGAAACTTTGTGGTGCACAGAGTATGGCCTTTTTGATGGAGTGGGCTCGTATATACTGTGTATTTGACCGGCTTTAGACTGTTAAGTTGGTGGATGTTACCCACAGACTCTGATATTTACATATACCCTCACCGGCTGCGCTATTAAAGCACAGTTATACCGAATAAAGAAGCCAGTGAGTGCATATGCATTGGAAATGCCCGAGCATGCTTTGGTGTACAAATCAAATGGACCCATTGCTCTTTATCTGCGGCAAACCGTCTTGAGCCAGTGCCCGAGCCAATGTCCGATTGAATGAAACATCCATAGGTAGGCAGTGAGTTGCAGAATAGGCCTGTTGACTGTGATAAAGCATCTTCTTCTCATTCGGGTCTAGCTGTGGCTGTTGCTTTGTGCAAAGAAGAAGGCTGCGCTTCATATTTGATGCGGCCCACACGCGCCCGCCCGCCCGCAATCAAATATTCAAATCCGTGGCCGTTCTAAACGGTGAAGTCCTGTTAGATTGAGCACGTTGGAGAGCCCTCATTTGAAGGGGCTGAGAGGAGAGCTGGTGCTCTCAGCTGGAGTAGGGTGGCTGCGGCTCAGTGTAAAGGCTGCGCTTCATATTTGATGCTGTCTCCACACGCCTGCAATCAAATATTCATGCCGTGCTGCCGCTCTCGGTTAGCCTCTCTCCAGCCATGCCTCCTTGTGCTCAGCTGTAGCTTCTGCTTCAGCGCCAATACCTCACCATGGCCACTCAGAGGCAAGGATTACATCTGGGATACAAAGGTTCTCATTTAACCTTTATGTACAGTTTTTTTCTTGATTCATGCATAAAAAAGCCAAACACTGGAACACAGTAGTCGTACTCTTTTAACATCCTGCGTAGCTCTTCATTTGTCATAGCTCGGACAAGCTTCAGAGGACATTGCCAGACATCCAGATTAAATTGAGAATCAGCAGCGGACGACTCAGTTATGTCAGAATGTGAAGTCACTGACTGATTCTGGGTGGTATTTATTTTCTATACATGTGAAAGGTCGCAAACAGATACAGAACCCGGTGGACTCTAGACAGGCTTGCCGAAACACTTACCCACAGAGGTCCTGAGAGCTGTAGAAATTAAGAGCGCTACAACCGTAAGAGTATAAAAATAATTAAAAAAAAGAGTAACCAAATTCACGCTTGTCAGGGGTTATAGGGCGACCACACATATTCCACCACAC
The DNA here is from genome assembly GCA_021613375.1 of Megaleporinus macrocephalus. Classification (NCBI taxonomy): domain Eukaryota; kingdom Metazoa; phylum Chordata; class Actinopteri; order Characiformes; family Anostomidae; genus Megaleporinus; species Megaleporinus macrocephalus. The sequence continues at coordinate 18,955,677 of CM038725.1, read as the reverse complement.
ATGACTAGGTGTAGGTTTTATCTGAAAGTGAGTAATTTAATAGATGCTTAGTTTTATTTACTGTGTAAGGTCTCATTTCTTACTTGTTTGGAGCCCATGAGACTTGGCAAAAGTGGAAATGTTGAGCACCACTTTGAACCCACAGAATCCAGTTTGGGGGACAAGGGTGCTTGCAAGTTCCTTCTATTTAATTTATCTTCCCTCGTAAAAGACAGGGTGTTTATTTCAGTTTTCTTTAGTGGCCACATATTTGTACAAATACTTTCTGCTTATATTTATTTCTTTGTTTATTTATTACAAACAATAGATGTGGCGGGAGGGGGGTTCTTATGATAAAATCGTCAGTCGTGGCCTGAAGGATAGGGTCTTGTGACCGGAAGGTCGCCGGTTCGATCCCCGGGATCCCCCAGGCCACGACTGAGGTGCCCTTGAGCAAGGCACCTAACCCCAACTGGATAGGGCTGCCCACCGCTCCGGGCACATGTGCTCACTGCCCCCTAGTGTGTTCGCTATTGTGTGTAAATGTGGGTGTTTCACTGCACGGTTGGGTTAAATGCGGAGGTAAATTTCACTGTGTTCAAATCACATGTGGCTAATTTGAGTGTCTAATTATCTAATTATCTAATTAATTAGAATATTCAAAGGAGGCAGTTATCACTGTTCTCCAATGTTAGTTTGGTGATCTGGACTTTTTCATGCAAGAACTGGACCGTCTGTAACTGGACCGTCGCAATTTTTTAGTTGAGTTACAATAGTGGATTTGGAGTTTATCATTATAAACATTACACATGATAAAGGGTTATTATTGTTATTGTTGACCTGCGTTCAACAAGCAGCTTCTCTGTCTGCATGGCCTGCTGCACATATCTAGTCACCTTATTGACTGTGTTTTGGAAGGCTAAAGGTTGACACTCTAGGCCTCTCACACTATTAGATCACCCACAACATCACTTGCTTCCTGACCTGGAAAATGACTTTGAATGTATGGGGATTTATCAGCAGGAGCAAATCGGGTGAAAGGTTGTTCAGGGTGGGCTCAGCTTAACATCTTTCAGTGCGTCGTTCAGTACAATAACATTGCATCAGAAACTGAGAACTAGGCAGTTCTGGATTGTAAACTGGAAACTCAGTTCAACTCCAGTTTGAATGTTTTTTCAAAATCCTGAGTCGTCCGCTGCAGTTTCTCATGAAGGTAGTTAGCAGAGTATGTAGAATCTCCCCTCTCTCATTTCAATCTGGTGACCAAACCACTGGGTCCTCATAGCATCTAGAGCAAAGGCTTAAAGCGTAGTACTGCTGATATTTTGACCTCTTCTGTCCTCCTTTTCTCTTCTTTTGTTCTTGCGCTCTGTGTTTTTGCCAAGGTAAGGATCTTACCCCTCTCTCTCTCCCTCCATAGAGCACAAGTTAAGTTTTCTCCACAGGGATAACTTTTCATTTTCTCTTTCTGACCTCGTTGACCTGGCAAATTAAGTCCGAAGAAGCCCGTAGTGGATCAGCGTTTTCATAGATCGTGACCCTGACCATGCCTCTGAGTCCAGCAACTCAGCAGCAGGGCTTTGATTTAAACCAGGTTGATGAGGGTCAGTTGTATGTTGTGGCCTTTTTAAGATGAAGGTTTATTTTAAGCCACAAATGTTCAGTTTTTTTTAATGGACTAGTCCCACTCCACCTGGTCTCCGTGGCCATCATCACTTCTCTCTTCCTGTCTTGGACTGACCATCCCGGACCTTGTGATTGAGTGGCTCAGAAGAATGCGACGTAGGACTTGAGTACTGCATAATCCACTCTGGCACATGAGCGCCGGCTATGATATGATATGAAATCTTCAAAAAGGTTTTAAGTAGATTAGTACAGGCACAGCTTCCTTATTGCTTCCACAAGAAAACTATTTTCTGAGAAGGTAATCAGAAAAAAAAAAAAAAAAAAAAAAAATATATATATATATATATATATATATATATATATATATATATTTATTTATTTATTTATTTATTTTGTATCAGGGTTTTATTAAAAAGTCAGTTTGTGTGTCTGTGTTCTAAATAGCCAAGATTTGAAGGCTTTGCTTTTTGGGTTTTAGAGAAATTGCTGTTTTTCTTGTTTGTTTCTTAACGTTTATCAACAGTGACTTGTATTCCTAAAGTTATCAATCACTAGAACTCGCAAGCATTTCTCAGTTTTGGGTCCTATTTGTGCCCAATGTATGAAATGCTACAAACAAGAAAACTGATTATAACAGTGCTAACTGGGGAGTTGACCTAACCTGAGCAGCTTTAACCAAAAGTGCCACAGTCTACAAACTCTCTGAGGAAACGTCTTGGTATGGAGAACGCAGGGGCTCGCGTGATGAATGTATTTGTTTATTTTATTTGTATTTCCAGCTAAGGTTCTAAGGTTTACATACAGTGCCCTCTGAATTGTAAGGAGAAAAAAGGCAGTGGAATCGTGGTCTGTTCTGTTGATCTTGGGTTATTTTTCTGTATAATTGATTCTGATAAATCTCATAAGAGTGTCAGATTAGAGCCAACATGAAACTGCCTCAAAACATGTTCATAAATGTTTTAAGGAAAATGATCACACAGATAAAAAAATAACGTAATAAAAAAAATGATAATATATTTGAAAGGATCCTGTGGTACAGCCAGGGGCGGATATAGAGGTTCTGGGCCTCTAGGCGAAAGACAGATACAAACTTCAACATTTTTAAACAAGTGACTCGACTGTGTGCCCTGCAGAAATGTTATCTTGGTGAGTGAACTCATTTGAAGTCTGATATGTCTGGTTTTGATCAAGTTTGTGGTGAGAAATAATACTTGAAAGAAGCAGCAATGTCAAAGCAGTTGGATAAAAAGGTACTGTAGCAGTAAAGTAATGGGTAATCAGACTTACTACACAAACATGTATAGTAAATCTAACATATGTTCATGGGGCCCTGAGTCCAGTGCAAAGTTCACCCCTGTGCACAGCAGAAAGTTATATATTTGAGTATTTTGTATTTAGTTTTTTTGTATTTTTATTTATATTCTTATCAATTGTTTACAGTTAAACCAATTTCCTTTCATACTTTCTTAAGTGAACCAAGACAACAAAAGATAAATCTCAGTGAGCCGTCACTGTTACAGTGCTTTGTTAGTTTTTTCAAATTGGGTGGTAGTGTTTGAGAAAATAACCCAGCAAATGAATAAATCAATAAATAAATAAAGACAAAACTTTTAGCCTTTTTTGGTGCCAGTAATTCTAGAGGGCAGTGTATTGATAGCTGATCGGATTCAATGTACAAACAGGTGGTTGTGATTGAATTGATCAGAGACTGAGTTTCCCAGAGCTTTGAAGAGGCCTATGTTGAGCTCCTAACGCTGAAACTTTGCAACCTCTTGTTAAAAATCACTGTGAATGGGAAACTGAGCATGCTTCTGTGTATCCTTGACTTAAGGCGCTTGTTTATGGGTAAGGATCTTTTGATCACTGATCTGCAGTGTTTGCTGAAACCTTTTCATTTGTGCTTTTGCAGCAGCCAAGAGTTTGCTGAACAAGAAGGCCGACGTCAAGGTAAGCCGATCTCTCAACCTGTTCCCTTTGACCCATCTTACCTACAGCCTTTACAATCTTTCATTTCTAGTGTTTTCGCTTTTCTCTCACTCCTCTTTGTTTCTCTGCCAGCGCTACTGCTCTTGCTGTCAGTGCCCAAGTTCGTGTCCCCTGTCTAGTGCTTCCTGAATCATCACTTTTTGTTTTGCAACAATTCACCATGTCAGCTAGATGCCATATTCTGTGTCTGTGTGAGTTTGAATGATTGGGTGAAAGCCTGACTTTTTATAGATTAAGTATTTGATACATACGGAAATTGAAAAGCCTTTATGTTCCAGCTTTCTGATCTCTCCCTCTTTTGAGAAATCAAAAACTTTCTTTAATTAGCTTCTCCCTCACACTAATGCTCCACCGCTTTTCACTGTGCTGTATTATTTACTTCCTGTAATAGACGTTACTTTATTCCCCATTATTCAGGTTTATGATCAGAGTCAGCATGCAGTAAAGAATTGCAATAGAAAATATCTGAGTATATTAAATGCAGCTTATTGTAATGTATGCACTAGATTGGTTCCACAGAAATCAGGCTGCAGTAATATGAGATGTTACCAAACGGGCGAAACAAGCTTCATCCGGTCTGCTAGAGAGTGATACCCCCCTGAAAGAGGAGGAGAAACGGATTGGAAGATTTATTTCCGTCTGCACACGTGTGTGTGTGTGTGTGTGTGTGGTGGGGGGAGGTGTCATGGAGAATAAAAATGAAGTGCGATGGGGGGTGGTGGGAGGAGCAGTGATGTCACTGAGGAAGCTTTGGAATCTTCCATGAGAGCCAATTAGGATGTACAGAGTGATGGGACTCTAATGGAAAAATGAGCCTAGGATGGCAAAAACACTGCATATGTATGAAGATCTTCTTCTTATTATTTGAGATTTTCTTCACTATCACACCACATATATACTCACATATACAGACCCACTCAGACCTATGTTTTTCTATAATATCAGTAAGTGGGGTTATACATGAATGTGTATGTAATGAGAATTTATTCTAGCATTAACCTCAGTAACCTCAGATCTTTAGTTTATCTGCAAGATCTGGATATTGTTTTTACGAAAATATACAGTACTGTGTAAAAAACCACCAGTTAATTTCAAAAGGTCAAAATGGCCATTAAGTGCAACTGATATATTTTTTAGGGTCAAAAAAAAAAGCAAGAAACATGTTATTGTCTGTTGTTTCTCTTTATTTGTTGTGTTTTTGATTAAAAAAAAACTAAAAAACTGCAGATACTTGAGGTGGGAATCACAATACTTAAGATACTATACAGTATTATTGTGATTTTGTTAAAATATTACAATATTTAGTGTTTTATTACCTTTTACCTGCAGCTTTTTACCCCAAAGACAAAATTATCAGTGTATGTTTTATGTAATGAGATTTTTGCTGTTAAAAAATCCTTACTTATAAATGTACTTAATAAAGCATCAGTACTTGGTGTTGACAGTAAAACATGTTTTTATGCTCTACAATCTCAAATACAGTAAAACAATCTGCATATCACTGCGTTCCACACCTCCAGAGTTCAGTCTTAAATGTAAATGGTTACATTGTCTGTATTTTCATGATCCAAGTAATTCTAAACTATATCATTGATAGTGAAGTCTGGGCTTTAGGGTGGTCAGTCCATTGTTCAGAGAACACCAGCAGTGTAGAACTTTATTACAACTGCACATCCTTTCAGATTCACAGTGTTGCCTTCTGGAAGTGGAAGGATGGACAGAAACATGTTTTACAGATATGAAGTGAGAGTGGAGTTTGGAGTTGTCTCCTCTCCCTCCACAATTTAAATGCTGTTTATCTGGAAGGGTATTTCTGGTGGTCTACGAGGTCCAGAGGTTCTCTGTAGCTTTTAATGAGCTTATATCTCAGTAAATGCAAGTTTTAATATGAGTAAATGACATTTTTGCACAGTACTGTATAAAAACAAGCACACACAAAGTGTAATCCATCCCACAGAGTTACTCCTCATAATTATTCCGGTGCATATTCCTAGTGGCTATTGACCTTTTCCTCCACCTCCGTGACTAACAGCTACCAGTGCACCTTGCTCTAACACATGCTGTGGGGAGTGTGTGTGTGTGTGCGAGCGCATGTGTGTGCGCGCGTGTGCGTGTGTGCGCGTGCAGCACTCGGCAGCAGAGAGAAGAGCTAGTTCAGTTGGGAATGTGACTCTAGTTCCAGGAATAGCCGCGAGTCTGAACCCTGGAAACTCTGCGACAGAAATAGCATCACTGTGCTCCTCTCATCGCCTAGCAACAGGCTCCCCCACGTCCTCCATCAGCCATTTTAAACTACGGCTCTCTTTCTCTCGCTTTATGACTCGCTCGCTTCCTTCCCTCCCTCCCTTCTTCCTTCCTTCCTTCCTTTCTTCCCTTCCCTTTGCTCTTCCTCCAGCGATACAGCTTTAGAACAGCGATGCATCTGTGCCCCTCTTGCGTTCTCCAAGCGCTGCCCAAAAAAAATTCCGCTTCCTTCTCCGAACTTGTTCACTTTGCGTTCGCATGTGCGCCGCGTCAGCGCTTACATAACACGCCGCCTCAGTGGTTCGCTTCGCCACCGAGACGCCGGGAAGCTGCGATGTGCAAAGAGAAGAGTTCCTCCTCATTACACAGTAAATGGGGTTCCAAGGATGCTCTGTGTTAGCTACTGCCTTGCTTAAGCACGGCCGCTTTGTGTAGGAGTGACTCGCGCTCCAAAGAGATGTCCCCGAGCCTTTTATCTGAATTTATTTTTTTTAAAGCATTAATTTGGATGTAATTTTGTAAACATTGAAACTCTAGGATTCCTTACAGCCTGGAGAACCTTGACAGCCCAGCAGTGACCCTGAGAATGTTTTATCAATGGCTCTTGTGGAGAGCTGTGGCTGGTGGTGATCATTGCAAGCTGTGAAAATAGCTCAGCAGTAGATGTGTTTCTATTACTTGTTACATTGACTGTGTAGCTTCAGCGCATCACTACATCACCGGACGGTTCATTTGATTTGATGAACTGCTGCTTTCTACGTTAGGTTGTTAGATTAGTTTCCGCAGTCTGTTCTTCGTTTCTCACCATTGCTGGCCACAAGTGCATCTGACATATCACTTCAGTCTTTCCTGTTACAGCATGTATACTTTCACCCTCCCTGGAGTGTGCACACTACTCCACTCTCATCCTTCACACCTGCAGCACCCTTACTGTTCTTCCTTCATTTCCTTCCTTTTTCCACAAATCCTCCCCTCCAAAGTGCCTCTCGTCTTCACCTCCTGATGGATGTGTCTGACCAGAATGTTCTGCTTTGAACATGCTCCTGGTGCATCTTTCTTCTGCTCTCAGTCTTTTGCACTTAAATCTTTGCACCAGGCAAATGAAACGTTTCCCATAGTTCCTTTTTGGGGTGCCCTGATGATAACCAGGTTTCCAATTATCTGAATATGATTATATGAACTATGGGGACGAAAACTTGTTTGCTGTAGATCCCACACTTGGACAGGCACGAGCGCTCAACATTAAAACACAGCATGTGGAGCACTTAGATCATGCACCCCTAGCTTCCTTTAGCCTGAGCCTCAGCAGTGCTCCTGCTGTTTGCCTCTAGGGTTTTTTTATGTGGGGGGGATTGACCACTCTCACTCTTTCTCCTTTCTCCATCCTTCCAGAAGAGGAAGTCGAGCTCCACCGTTCAGTACATGGTGAGATCATCAAATCCATTTGTTTTCCTTCATCTTTTATCCACTTTCATCTTTCCCTGTCCATGCCTTCCAGTTCTTTTGCAGAGTGTTCCATGGCTGAGTAAGTGAAGGTACACACATGGTACTGCTCCTACCTCAAGCACAGCTGGATTTCCCACTTCTGCATGCGTATGATGTAATTCCTTATCCGCGGAGGCCACAGAGCACTTCATTAGCTTTCTAGAGCTGCGTCCCGCTGTTGTCCAATGCTGAAGTAAGATGGGCACACAGAGGATCAGAAATCCCAGATTTATCCCTTTGCCTGCTAGTTTCTCTAAGCATTTAAGCTTTGCGCTTTCAGCTTGGCTTTACTTTAACTACACATATCCGCTCCAACTGCCCTTCATGTTACCTGAAGGTGGTTTGAATGCTTCTTTTCTTTGAAGAATATATATTTTTATGTTCTTAATGACCTGATTTCCAAACAATCTTTCAAACTGTGCGTGCGTGTGTCTGTGTACGCGTATGTGTGTGTGTACGTAGTTGCATACATGTACACTTGCAGTAGTTTGAGCCCACCTAAGTAAATTAGATTTAAAGCTATGAATCTGGGCGGTAGGCCTTATTTGTGCACTAATGGAGTAAATATAAGTAAATATTAAAGGCAGATTGCAGTAATTCTGCTTATTGATATTGGTTATATGTAAGCAAAATCTTTTTTTTACCTAAAAAAATGGTTTTAGGTAAAGTGCTCCAGTTTAGAGACCCTTACAGAGCCAGGATTGTTCACAGTATTCTTGTTCAGAACCACATGTCAGAGGTGTGTATAGCCTCTAAGGCTATGTACCTGGTACACGACTGTAGTGCTACCAGTCTGATATTTGACTGAATGTGACGCACATCAGATCAGCTTCTTAAATCAGATCTGAGCCTCTTTCATTGTCTGAGATCAAATGCATATCTGTTTAGTGAAGAATGGTAGAATAAGCATTTTCTAAAACTGAGAACCTTGAACACAGAAGAACCCAGTGCATGCTTCTCGGGAACATACACGACAAAGGCTTGGAAGTTTGTTGTCTATGATGTATGTGGTTCATTCACATGATGTTAATGATGAGAATGTGTGCATAATTTGTTTGTTGATGCGGATTTGTTCACATTTGAGTCACCTAATTACACAAATGCATAGCATAGTGTATATATATATATATATATATATATATATATATATATATATATATATATATATATATATATATATATATATATATATATAATATATTGGTATTAGATCACATAAAAAAGCTCAGAAGACATAAGTAGGTTCACTGGTGGTTTTGGTTAGTGAATAAAATGGCTATTTGTAAACATCACAACCCCGGGACCCTGTCACCACCACTGTGTATGTGTTAAGTTTCTCTACAGTTAGCCAATTTGCATATAACAACGCCAATTTTCTTTGTGTGCATCATTATTAAATTATTCAGAAATTTAGAAATGAGTACTTTGGTGTTTGCCAGAGAATTCCTCCTTAAAGATTGCAAATATCTATAGTTACCATCCAATATCTGATTGGGCTGATTAATTTTTAAGTCAGTTAAATTTGCTCTGCTGGTGATGGATATGGGTAAATCCTTGCGAAGGCTGGATGCTGAGAGGAGGAACTAATATAGATCATAATATTATTTTTTTTTTAACTAACTAATTAATACTTATTGGTGTGTTTTTGATGTTTTTTTTATTTATTGTCATTTTATTAAAAAAAAAACACAAGTAAAAAGACACAAAAACATTTATGAAATATAGAAATTGGGACTACATAAACTTGATAAGCTTAAAGAAGTGCAACACTTTTCCGTAGGGTTACAAATGCAAAAATATAAATAAAATGAAAAATCAGCAGCCCAGTGTAGCCTAAACAGTCTGCTGTTCCAAGATACAATAAATACATCCTCAGTTATCATTTAGAAATATCTGTCTGGCTAATCATGTTCAGTCTGTCAGTGTTGTGATTATCAGGCGTCCTTATGTACTCTGTAAATTCCCTTAAACAGAAGATGCAGACGTCAGCGCAGGGCTGTATGTTGATTGTGTGCAGACATTGGTGAACAATGTATATTTCTGTGTATTGTGTATGTTGTATGTAATGAGGTGCATCAATTAGTGGCTCCATTAATGTCCATGTGTTGGCTTCATGTCTAATGCTGTACGCTGAGATGTTGATCTAGTGAAAGAAGCGTTCTTGTGCTTGGGGGTCTCCCATCTTTCCACTCGTCTTTGTACAAGCTCTTTGGGTCATTTGTCCACTGTCCACATCATCTCTGTTCCTTCTTGCTGCCCTGCCCTGATTATCCCTCAGCTGGGGGAGGACAGAAAGCTGCTTTCGGTGAAGCTCCTGTACTCGCTCGTTAGCAGTTTGGAGCCGACAGAACACCAAATGAGCCGGTTCATTTGTGGTGTCGTTCATCTCGTTCTGTTTGTGTGCGTCTAGTGAATGTGGACTGTGTTCTAGCCTTTTAATCCTGTCACTTTCTCCTCAGGGTCCTCGGCCCCTTTCTTCCCACCTAATGATGACTTGCTTAATATGAATGAAAACACCGGGCGCATGAGGGAAGGGGATCGTTAGCTACAAATGGCCTAATGTCTGTATGACCAGTGCACCAAAGTTATCCATGTATTCAGCATCAGAATACCATTAATTATACACTTATTATATGTAATTGGCATAATGGAGTAAATACATGAAGCATAATCGATAAGAAGCATTGAAATGGACAGCTGGTTTGTTTTCACTGACCTCTCGTTCCCTCATGACTCATTTTATCCATTTTTACGTCAGATTCTGTAATTCTGTAATTGGACCTATTAATTCCTACAGAGGCACGTTTACATAATGAAGCAGAAAGTCAAAGTTGGCCAATGTTAAGGGTGTTGTTAGACGTGGTGATATAATACATACAGTGTTCAATAATTAATGTAGTTTGTTGTGATATTGTGATTTATTTTGCTAATCACAGTAGGCTATAGTTGCCATGTAGCAATGTATTTAAATAACCTGTCGGCTATGACCAAATTGGACCCATTCCTGTTTTTAAGCACTGTTATATAGGTCCCCATTTTTCTCTTAGCTTTTATCTTTCTCTGAATCGTAACTATAAAGCTCTACAGTTTACTGCATCCACTTCCTTTTTACTTCTCAACACTGTAGAACTCAACATCAGTTCAATATACACCAAAGTGCATTGTCCCAAGTCTCTTCTTACTGAGCAAAGGAGTGAAGAGCGTTGGCTGAAAGTATAATTTCACCAGACTTTTGCAGCTTATTGAACAAAACCAAGATTGATGCAGGCCATAATATACATTTTGTGGAGGTAATGGTATTATTTGACCTTCTCAGGTATTAAAAAGTCAATTTGATGTTCAGATGTTGGGCAGGAACTCTGGACTATAACATAAGAAGCCAACTTCATCCTTTAAGCACCTGACGTTGGTTTGTTTGCTGTCTGGTTAATACTGGCGCAGGCTGATAATGAGAAATCTCTGAATTCATTTATTGAGTCATGTGTTCATTAACTAAATAACTCAACTCTGTATAGCTCTGTAATAACAAACAAAATAAGAATCTGTTTCAGTCACAGTCCATGTCCTGGTGCATTACTACATAATTCATCCATGTGGATGTTTCTTTTTCTTTTTATTCTACCAGCCAATCAGATTTTACGACCCGACCAATGCAATATCTTGTAATGACGGGTGTGTGTGTGGGACTGAACGTCTGTGTGTGCATGGGAAATGCATGCTGATCTTTTCCTCCATCACTTTTAACCTGTTTCCTCTTTAACCCTCTGTGTTGTGTTGTTTCCCTGCACAGCCCCAGACCAACAGCACCAAAAACAGCATAGTCACGAGCCCCAAAGGAAACCTCCCCTCTCCTGCACTGGTATTTACCTCTCTAATCCCTCCTTCCTCTGTCACTCTGTTCCTTTACCTCTCCTCTCCTTCTGTTTTTCTTCTTTTTCTTTCCTGTCTGTGTCTCGACTCCTGAACCTGATAGCGTGGCTGTGTGTTTTTTTGGGGGGCGGGGTTTGCTCTGTTAAGCTGGTCAAGGCTGGAGAGCGTTTGATGTTACAGTGAGTGAGATGCACTCAACTTAACTTCTGGTTTTAAAAGTAACTTGTGCAGAAGGTGATGTTGCATGATTTATTGTAATCAAAGCTCCATACTGGATGTTTTAATGAAGCACTTTATGAAGTACCTCAGTTAATTCATGTTAACACATTGTTCTCTTATTCCAAACGTAGCTAGTGAACGTAGTTTGTTGCATGTTGAGTTGCTAGATATCTTACAACTTGAAACAACAGGCTATTATGTATTTGTCCATCTTCACATATAGCATTAGCTTTGTCAAGCTGGAACTAAAGTTAGTTGTCAACTACTCACATATATACACTACCGGTGAACTGTTTTAAAACACAATCAGTTAAAGGTTCAAGAACACTACCAGTCAAACGTTTTAGATCACTACCAAACGTTTTAGATCACTACCAGTCAAACGTTTTAGATCACTACCAAAGGTTTTAGTACACTACCAGTCAAACGTTTTAGATACACTACCAAACGTTTTAGATCACTACCAGTCAAACGTTTTAGATACACTACCAGTCAAACGTTTTAGATACACTACCAGTCAAACGTTTTAGATCACTACCAGTCAAACGTTTTAGATACACTACCAGCCAAACGTTTTAGATACACTACCAGTCAAACGTTTTAGATACACTACCAAACGTTTTAGATACACTACCAGTCAAACGTTTTAGATCATTACCAGCCAAACGTTTTAGATCACTACCAGCCAAACGTTTTAGATCACTACCAGCCAAACGTTTTAGATACACTACCAGTCAAACGTTTTAGATCATTACCAGCCAAACGTTTTAGATCACTACCAGCCAAACGTTTTAGATCACTACCAGCCAAACGTTTTAGATCACTACCAGTCAAACGTTTTAGATCACTACCAGCCAAACGTTTTAGATACACTACCAGTCAAACGTTTTAGATACACTACCAGTCAAACGTTTTAGATACACTACCAGCCAAACGTTTTAGATCACTACCAGTCAAACGTTTTAGATACACTACCAGACAAACGCTTTAGATACACTACCAGTCAAACGTTTTAGATACACTACCAAACGTTTTAGATACACTACCAGCCAAACGTTTTAGATACACTACCAGTCAAACGTTTTAGATACACTACCAAACGTTTTAGATACACTACCAGTCAAACGTTTTAGATACACTACCAAACGCTTTAGATACACTACCAGCCAAACGTTTTAGATCACTACCAGCCAAACGTTTTAGATCACTACCAGCCAAACGTTTTAGATCACTACCAGCCAAACGTTTTAGATCACTACCAGTCAAACGTTTTAGATCACTACCAGCCAAACGTTTTAGATCACTACCAAAATAAAATATTTTTTAATTATGTCTGTGTGAACGTCCAATTATGACATTTGCATCAATCCAGAATCTTAGAAAGTAGAATCACAATGCATTTAACATTCAATTATTTTCAGCTAAACCATCAATCAGTTCATCACACCAGTAATTAGTAGTGTTAAAAGGGTCCCACATTTTACTTGCATTTAATTTATGCTGTTATAGCATCTGTGCAGTTTTATATTAACTTAATGACCATAATTATTTTTTAGGTGGATTCTCTGTGTCCTTTACGCAGGCTGTTTATTTTTACTGTGCCTTTCAGACTGATATACAAAACTCATTTCTGGCATTTTGTAAAAACAAGAATCTGTGATTTGTTATTTCTTATGAACCTTTGTTTAACTGACCAGTGTACAAAGAAATTACTTTTAATGCTTTAACCAACTTGGTTGTGGATATAATGTAGATGTAGATATATGTAAATATACACAAATTTAGAATTTTACACCAGCAACACTCAAAAAAAAGTTGAGACGGGACAAAATATAGAATATATATGAATATTCAGGTTACACTGTTTTGAAACAATAAGTAGGTGAACTGATAAGCAAGGGGATGATACAGTATAAGAGCAGTAAGAAACTGTACTACTGTATAAATATTGTGAAAAGATTCTGGGAATCTGGAGAAATGTCAGTCCGTGTAGGGCAAGGCTGGAAACCGCTGGTAAATGCTCATGACCTTTGAGCCCTTAAATGGCATTGCATGAGAAACCGTCACGCTTCTGTGTTAAATATAGCTGCATGGGTCCAGGAGTACTTCGGAAAACTGTCGCCGCATAACACAGTTCACCGCTGCATCAAGAAATGCAACTTGAAACCCTGTAATGCAAGAAAGCCGTACATGAGTTTTTATATGAAACACCGCCGAGTTCTCTGGACCTAAGCTGAAGTACAGCGGAACTGTGTGCTGTGCTCAGATGATGGCTAGACGTTCAACTTGTTTTTAAGAGAGAAAACAAGCTCTTGTGCCGGAGACGAAAGAGGACCCAGGCTTTTTTCAACTGAAGGTGTGAAAGCCAACATCTGTCATGTTACGTGGGACATCACTTCCTACAGCATGGGTGACTTGAATAGATCAGTGAAGGTGCCTATGATGAAGGTGCAGTTGGTAGCTTTGTGGATGCTTGACCGGCCTGCCTGCAGTCCAGATCTGTCCAGGACTGTTGAGCAGCTGAAGTCCTGTATCAAGCAAGACTGGACAAAGAGTTTCACTTCCAGAATTGACACAATCATCATTACCATATTTTCTGTTTCCAAACTCATCAATTATAAATTAGATTATAAAAAATGTGACATAACGCAGTGGTAAATATTTCTCTGTCCTAACTTTGTGTTGCTGATATCATATTCTGAATATGTTTATATTTACGAAGTACAGTCAAGTTGGTGAGTAAAAACACTGGAGATCTTTTTATTGTGCTATTGTCAGTTAATTAAGAGTTCAGAAGAATGAACAAATCACAGATTATGTGATACAATATCAGAAACCACATTGATCTATCTAAGTTAACTAACATGTTTTGGTCTTTAACATGATGTAGCAAAAAAATTGTGTTGAAGTTCTACTTTTACTGGTGCCACACACTGCTGTAGCTTTACAAACAATGATGTTTTAATAAATATACACAAAAACCCCAAAAAAGGTTCAGGATCAAGCCATTGTGTCTTTTTAAGCGGGTAACCTTTAGACGTATGCTTCCATTACAGTGGCAGTGTCACTCTTTCCCTCGTTTCCATGTGGGCTGATATTTACTGCCTAAAGCAGAAGTAAATGCAACATTTAATTTCCTCCTGACGTACTGACATATCAGCAGTTAAATAGCATATAATATAATATAATATAATATAATATAATATTTTAAATTCAGCAACGGCCAAACATAAACAGTAAATAAGGGTAGATGTTATAAATAGTTTATGAATCTTGAAGTAGTCTGGGTCTGTTCAGTGCTGGTGTGGTTTTAGTGGTAATGGTTGGTAAGCATGGTGATCGCCTGGAGTAAAGGAGTGAAATGCTGGGGGTGAACAGTTGAGGCTGATAGGCAAGTGAGCACACACCCAGTTGTTGAGGGTTTGAAGACAGGCTACGAGTTCTCAGAGAGTGAACTGTACTTGGAAAAATGATCGGCACTCCAACGTATACAGCCACCGCAACACGTGGTGCAATATATCAGCATATTTTTAGGATCTCTCATAGTTGCCCTTTAATGCTGTGTGTGTGTGTGTGTGTGTGTGTGTGTGTGTTTCTCCGCCTGCTTGATGGTGCAGATATAGTTACGCAGGCTTGATGGGAAAGAGAAGGTGATTATGGTCACTAAGGAATCTTGACTTAGTACTTCGTTTCCTCTGGCTTCTTCAGTAGCCTCATTGCTGGTCATTGTAGCCGCATACTCTGAATGAGCTGATGAGGCGGTGGGTGTGTGTGAGTCTGTGTGTGAGTATCTGGGGGCAGTGAGGGCTCTTTTTTGGGTGTGTGGGGTGGGGGTGCGTTTGGGGATGTGGCTGAGGGGGTAAGGGAAAGTTCATGAGTGAATGGTTTGATAAAACCAGCCGGTAATGTAAAGCAGTTACAACTGTTTAATAAACACTGGTTTTTTTTGTTTGGGTTTATATGGCAATTCCAGGTAGTTGTTATGGTGTTGCTTTGTGATTGCTATGGTATTCTATCTTGTTATGATGTAGCTTGGTTGTGGTTACATGATTGCAAGGCCATTGCTATGATATTCTAGATTTTTGTTAGGGTTGCTAGGCTGCTGATATGCTATCCCAGGTGATGGCTAAGGTATTGCTAACACGTTGCCTTTATTAACACAAAACTATGAGTCACAGTGAGATTACATTACTGATGTAACACGATGACCAGATACACAAACTAGTTACTGTCAAACAAGAGTGAACAGTACACTGATCAGGACTGAAGAGAGAATGAAGCTAGTTGAGTGAACAGTACACTGATCAGGACTGAAGAGAGAATGAAGCTAGTTGAGAGAACAGTACACTGATCAGGACTGAAGAGAGAATGAAGCTAGTTATGAGTGAACAGTACACTGATCAGGACTGAAGAGAGAATGAAGCTAGTTATGAGTGAACAGTACACTGATCAGGACTGAAGAGAGAAGGTAGTTATGAGTGAACAGTACACTGATCAGGACTGAAGAGAGAATGAAGCTAGTTATGAGAGAACAGTACACTGATCAGGACTGAACAGAGAATGAAGCTAGTTATGAGAGAACAGTACACTGATCAGGACTGAAGAGAGAATGAAGCTAGTTATGAGAGAACAGTACACTGATCAGTACTGAATAGAGAATGAAGCTAGTTGAGTGAACAGTACACTGATCAGGACTGAAGAGAGAATGAAGCTAGTTGAGTGAAGAGTACACTGATCAGGACTGAAGAGAGAATGAAGCTAGTTATGAGAGAACAGTACACTGATCAGTACTGAAGAGGGAAGGTAGTTATGAGTGAACAGTACACTGATCAGGACTGAAGAAAGAATGAAGGTAGTTATGAGTGAACAGTACACTGATCAGGACTGAAGAGAGAATGAAGGTAGTTATGAGAGAACAGTACACTGATCAGGACTGAAGAGAGAATGAAGGTAGTTATGAGTGAACAGTACACTGATCAGGACTGAAGAGAGAATGAAGGTAGTTATGAGAGAACAGTACACTGATCAGGACTGAAGAGAGAATGAAGGTAGTTGAGTGAACAGTACACTGATCAGGACTGAAGAGAGAATGAAGGTAGTTATGAGAGAACAGTACACTGATCAGGACTGAAGAGAGAATGAAGGTAGTTATGAGAGAACAGTACACTGATCAGGACTGAAGAGAGAATGAAGGTAGTTATGAGTGAACAGTACACTGATCAGGACTGAAGAGAGAATGAAGGTAGTTATGAGTGAACAGTACACTGATCAGGACTGAAGAGAGAATGAAGCTAGTTGAGTGAACAGCACACTGATCAGGGCTGAAGATAGAATGAAGGTAGTTATGAGAGAACAGTACACTGATCAGGACTGAAGAGAGAATGAAGCTAGTTGAGTGAACAGTACACTGATCAGGACTGAAGAGAGAATGAAGGTAGTTATGAGAGAACAGTACACTGATCAGGACTGAAGAGAGAATGAAGGTAGTTATGAGTGAACAGTACACTGATCAGGACTGAAGAGAGAATGAAGGTAGTTATGAGTGAACAGTACACTGATCAGGACTGAAGAGAGAATGAAGCTAGTTGAGTGAACAGCACACTGATCAGGGCTGAAGATAGAATGAAGGTAGTTATGAGTGAACAGTACACTGATCAGGACTGAAGAGAGAATGAAGCTAGTTGAGTGAACAGTACACTGATCAGGACTGAAGAAAGAATGAAGCTAGTTGAGTGAACAGTACACTGATCAGGACTGAAGAAAGAATGAAGCTAGTTGAGTGAACAGTACACTGATCAGGACTGAAGAGAGAATGAAGCTAGTTATGAGTGAACAGTACACTGATCAGGACTGAAGAGAGAAGGTAGTTATGAGAGAACAGTACACTGATCAGGACTGAAGAAAGAATGAAGCTAGTTGAGTGAACAGTACACTGATCAGGACTGAATAGAGAATAAAGCTAGTTGAGTGAACAGTACACTGATCAGGACTGAATAGAGAATGAAGCTAGTTGAGTGAACAGTACACTGATCAGGACTGAAGAGAGAATGAAGCTAGTTATGAGTGAACAGTACACTGATCAGGACTGAAGAGAGAAGGTAGTTATGAGTGAACAGTGCACTGATCAGGACTGAAGAGAGAATGAAGCTAGTTATGAGAGAACAGTACACTGATCAGGACTGAAGAGAGAATGAAGGTAGTTATGAGTGAACAGTACACTGATCAGGACTGAAGAGAGAATGAAGCTAGTTATGAGTGAACAGTACACTGATCAGGACTGAAGAGAGAATGAAGCTAGTTGAGTGAACAGTACACTGATCAGGGCTGAAGATAGAATGAAGGTAGTTATGAGAGAACAGTACACTGATCAGAACTGAAGAAAGAATGAAGCTAGTTGAGTGAACAGTACAATGATCAGGGCTGAAGAAAGAATGAAGCTAGTTGAGTGGACAGTACACTGATCAGGACTGAAGAAAGAATGAAGCTAGTTGAGTGAACAGTACACTGATCAGGACTGAAGAGAGAATGAAGCTAGTTATGAGTGAACAGTACACTGATCAGGACTGAAGAGAGAAGGTAGTTATGAGAGAACAGTACACTGATCAGGACTGAAGAAAGAATGAAGCTAGTTGAGTGAACAGTACACTGATCAGGACTGAATAGAGAATGAAGCTAGTTGAGTGAACAGTACACTGATCAGGACTGAAGAGAGAAGGTAGTTATGAGTGAACAGTACACTGATCAGGACTGAAGAGAGAATGAAGCTAGTTATGAGTGAACAGTACACTGATCAGGACTGAAGAGAGAATGAAGCTAGTTATGAGTGAACAGTACACTGATCAGGACTGAAGAGAGAAGGTAGTTATGAGTGAACAGTGCACTGATCAGGACTGAAGAGAGAATGAAGCTAGTTATGAGAGAACAGTACACTGATCAGGACTGAAGAGAGAATGAAGGTAGTTATGAAGTGAACAGTACACTGATCAGGACTGAAGAGAGAATGAAGCTAGTTATGAGTGAACAGTACACTGATCAGGACTGAAGAGAGAATGAAGCTAGTTGAGTGAACAGTACACTGATCAGGGCTGAAGATAGAATGAAGGTAGTTATGAGAGAACAGTACACTGATCAGAACTGAAGAAAGAATGAAGCTAGTTGAGGTGAACAGTACAATGATCAGGGCTGAAGAAAGAATGAAGCTAGTTGAGTGGACAGTACACTGATCAGGACTGAAGAAAGAATGAAGCTAGTTGAGTGAACAGTACACTGATCAGGACTGAAGAGAGAATGAAGCTAGTTATGAGTGAACAGTACACTGATCAGGACTGAAGAGAGAAGGTAGTTATGAGAGAACAGTACACTGATCAGGACTGAAGAAAGAATGAAGCTAGTTGAGTGAACAGTACACTGATCAGGACTGAATAGAGAATGAAGCTAGTTGAGTGAACAGTACACTGATCAGGACTGAAGAGAGAATGAAGCTAGTTATGAGTGAACAGTACACTGATCAGGACTGAAGAGAGAATGAAGCTAGTTATGAGTGAACAGTACACTGATCAGGACTGAAGAGAGAATGAAGCTAGTTATGAGAGAACAGTACACTGATCAGGACTGAAGAGAGAATGAAGCTAGTTGAGTGAACAGTACACTGATCAGGACTGAAGAGAGAATGAAGCTAGTTATGAGTGAACAGTACACTGATCAGGACTGAAGAGAGAAGGTAGTTATGAGTGAACAGTACACTGATCAGGACTGAAGAGAGAAGGTAGTTATGAGTGAACAGTACACTGATCAGGACTGAAGAGAGAATTAAGCTAGTTATGAGTGAACAGTACACTGATCAGGACTGAAGAGAGAAGGTAGTTATGAGTGAACAGTACACTGATCAGGACTGAAGAGAGAATGAAGCTAGTTATGAGTGAACAGTACACTGATCAGGACTGAAGAATGAAGGTAGTTATGAGTGAACAGTGCACTGATCAGGACTGAAGAGAGAATGAAGCTAGTTATGAGAGAACAGTACACTGATCAGGACTGAAGAGAGAATGAAGGTAGTTATGAGTGAACAGTACACTGATCAGGACTGAAGAGAGAATGAAGCTAGTTATGAGTGAACAGTACACTGATCAGGACTGAAGAGAGAATGAAGCTAGTTGAGTGAACAGTACACTGATCAGGGCTGAAGATAGAATGAAGGTAGTTATGAGAGAACAGTACACTGATCAGAACTGAAGAAAGAATGAAGCTAGTTGAGTGAACAGTACAATGATCAGGGCTGAAGAAAGAATGAAGCTAGTTGAGTGGACAGTACACTGATCAGGACTGAAGAAAGAATGAAGCTAGTTGAGTGAACAGTACACTGATCAGGACTGAAGAGAGAATGAAGCTAGTTATGAGTGAACAGTACACTGATCAGGACTGAAGAGAGAAGGTAGTTATGAGAGAACAGTACACTGATCAGGACTGAAGAAAGAAGGTAGTTATGAGAGAACAGTACACTGATCAGGACTGAAGAGAGAAGGTAGTTATGAGAGAACAGTACACTGATCAGGACTGAAGAAAGAATGAAGCTAGTTGAGTGAACAGTACACTGATCAGGACTGAATAGAGAATGAAGCTAGTTGAGTGAACAGTACACTGATCAGGACTGAAGAGAGAATGAAGCTAGTTATGAGTGAACAGTACACTGATCAGGACTGAAGAGAGAATGAAGCTAGTTATGAGAGAACAGTACACTGATCAGGACTGAAGAGAGAATGAAGCTAGTTGAGTGAACAGTACACTGATCAGGACTGAAGAGAGAATGAAGCTAGTTATGAGTGAACAGTACACTGATCAGGACTGAAGAGAGAATGAAGCTAGTTATGAGAGAACAGTACACTGATCAGGACTGAAGAGAGAATAAAGCTAGTTGAGTGAACAGTACACTGATCAGGACTGAAGAGAGAATGAAGCTAGTTGAGTGAACAGTACACTGATCAGTACTGAAGAGAGAATGAAGCTAGTTGAGAGAACAGTACACTGATCAGGACTGAAGAGAGAATGAAGCTAGTTGAGTGAACAGTACACTGATCAGTACTGAAGAGAGAATGAAGCTAGTTATGAGAGAACAGTACACTGATCAGGACTGAAGAGAGAATGAAGCTAGTTATGAGAGAACAGTACACTGATCAGGACTGAAGAGAGAATGAAGCTAGTTATGAGAGAACAGTACACTGATCAGGACTGAAGAGAGAATGAAGCTAGTTATGAGTGAACAGTACACTGATCAGGACTGAAGAGAGAATGAAGCTAGTTGAGTTAACAGTACACTGATCAGGACTGAAGAGAGAATGAAGCTAGTTGAGAGAACAGTACACTGATCAGGACTGAAGAGAGAATGAAGCTAGTTATGAGTGAACAGTACACTGATCAGTACTGAAGAGAGAGTGAAGCTAGTTGAGTGAACAGTACACTGATCAGGACTGAAGAGAGAAGGTAGTTATGAGAGAACAGTACACTGATCAGGACTGAAGAGAGAAGGTAGTTATGAGAGAACAGTACACTGATCAGGACTGAAGAAAGAATGAAGCTAGTTGAGTGAACAGTACACTGATCAGGACTGAATAGAGAATGAAGCTAGTTGAGTGAACAGTACACTGATCAGGACTGAAGAGAGAATGAAGCTAGTTATGAGTGAACAGTACACTGATCAGGACTGAAGAGAGAATGAAGCTAGTTATGAGAGAACAGTACACTGATCAGGACTGAAGAGAGAATGAAGCTAGTTGAGTGAACAGTACACTGATCAGGACTGAAGAGAGAATGAAGCTAGTTATGAGTGAACAGTACACTGATCAGGACTGAAGAGAGAATGAAGCTAGTTATGAGAGAACAGTACACTGATCAGGACTGAAGAGAGAATAAAGCTAGTTGAGTGAACAGTACACTGATCAGGACTGAAGAGAGAATGAAGCTAGTTGAGTGAACAGTACACTGATCAGTACTGAAGAGAGAATGAAGCTAGTTGAGGGAACAGTACACTGATCAGGACTGAAGAGAGAATGAAGCTAGTTGAGTGAACAGTACACTGATCAGTACTGAAGAGAGAATGAAGCTAGTTATGAGAGAACAGTACACTGATCAGGACTGAAGAGAGAATAAAGCTAGTTATGAGAGAACAGTACACTGATCAGGACTGAAGAGAGAATGAAGCTAGTTATGAGAGAACAGTACACTGATCAGGACTGAAGAGAGAATGAAGCTAGTTATGAGTGAACAGTACACTGATCAGGACTGAAGAGAGAATGAAGCTAGTTGAGTTAACAGTACACTGATCAGGACTGAAGAGAGAATGAAGCTAGTTGAGAGAACAGTACACTGATCAGGACTGAAGAGAGAATGAAGCTAGTTATGAGTGAACAGTACACTGATCAGTACTGAAGAGAGAAGGTAGTTATGAGAGAACAGTACACTGATCAGGACTGAAGAGAGAATGAAGCTAGTTATGAGTGAACAGTACACTGATCAGTACTGAAGAGAGAGTGAAGCTAGTTGAGTGAACAGTACACTGATCAGGACTGAAGAGAGAATGAAGCTAGTTATGAGAGAACAGTAAACTGATCAGGACTAAAGAGAGAATGAAGCTAGTTGAGAGAACAGTACACTGATCAGGACTGAAGAGAGAATGAAGCTAGTTATGAGTGAACAGTACACTGATCAGTACTGAAGAGAGAAGGTAGTTATGAGAGAACAGTACACTGATCAGGACTGAAGAGAGAATGAAGCTAGTTGAGTGAACAGTACACTGATCAGTACTGAAGAGAGAATGAAGCTAGTTGAGAGAACAGTACACTGATCAGGACTGAAGAGAGAATGAAGCTAGTTGAGTGAACAGTACACTGATCAGTACTGAAGAGAGAATGAAGCTAGTTATGAGAGAACAGTACACTGATCAGGACTGAAGAGAGAATGAAGCTAGTTATGAGAGAACAGTACACTGATCAGGACTGAAGAGAGAATGAAGCTAGTTATGAGAGAACAGTACACTGATCAGGACTGAAGAGAGAATGAAGCTAGTTATGAGTGAACAGTACACTGATCAGGACTGAAGAGAGAATGAAGCTAGTTGAGTTAACAGTACACTGATCAGGACTGAAGAGAGAATGAAGCTAGTTGAGAGAACAGTACACTGATCAGGACTGAAGAGAGAATGAAGCTAGTTATGAGTGAACAGTACACTGATCAGTACTGAAGAGAGAAGGTAGTTATGAGAGAACAGTACACTGATCAGGACTGAAGAGAGAATGAAGCTAGTTATGAGTGAACAGTACACTGATCAGTACTGAAGAGAGAGTGAAGCTAGTTGAGTGAACAGTACACTGATCAGGACTGAAGAGAGAAGGTAGTTATGAGAGAACAGTACACTGATCAGGACTGAAGAAAGAAGGTAGTTATGAGAGAACAGTACACTGATCAGGACTGAAGAGAGAAGGTAGTTATGAGAGAACAGTACACTGATCAGGACTGAAGAAAGAATGAAGCTAGTTGAGGTGAACAGTACACTGATCAGGACTGAATAGAGAATGAAGCTAGTTGAGTGAACAGTACACTGATCAGGACTGAAGAGAGAATGAAGCTAGTTATGAGTGAACAGTACACTGATCAGGACTGAAGAGAGAATGAAGCTAGTTATGAGAGAACAGTACACTGATCAGGACTGAAGAGAGAATGAAGCTAGTTGAGTGAACAGTACACTGATCAGGACTGAAGAGAGAATGAAGCTAGTTATGAGTGAACAGTACACTGATCAGGACTGAAGAGAGAATGAAGCTAGTTATGAGAGAACAGTACACTGATCAGGACTGAAGAGAGAATAAAGCTAGTTGAGTGAACAGTACACTGATCAGGACTGAAGAGAGAATGAAGCTAGTTGAGTGAACAGTACACTGATCAGTACTGAAGAGAGAATGAAGCTAGTTATGAGAGAACAGTACACTGATCAGGACTGAAGAGAGAATGAAGGTAGTTATGAGTGAACAGTACACTGATCAGGACTGAAGAGAGAATGAAGCTAGTTGAGTGAACAGTACACTGATCAGTACTGAAGAGAGAATGAAGCTAGTTGAGAGAACAGTACACTGATCAGGACTGAAGAGAGAATGAAGGTAGTTATGAGTGAACAGTACACTGATCAGGACTGAAGAGAGAATGAAGCTAGTTGAGTGAACAGTACACTGATCAGTACTGAAGAGAGAATGAAGCTAGTTGAGAGAACAGTACACTGATCAGGACTGAAGAGAGAATGAAGCTAGTTGAGTGAACAGTACACTGATCAGTACTGAAGAGAGAATGAAGCTAGTTATGAGAGAACAGTACACTGATCAGGACTGAAGAGAGAATGAAGCTAGTTATGAGTGAACAGTACACTGATCAGGACTGAAGAGAGAATGAAGCTAGTTGAGTTAACAGTACACTGATCAGGACTGAAGAGAGAATGAAGCTAGTTGAGAGAACAGTACACTGATCAGGACTGAAGAGAGAATGAAGCTAGTTATGAGTGAACAGTACACTGATCAGTACTGAAGAGAGAAGGTAGTTATGAGAGAACAGTACACTGATCAGGACTGAAGAGAGAATGAAGCTAGTTATGAGTGAACAGTACACTGATCAGTACTGAAGAGAGAGTGAAGCTAGTTGAGTGAACAGTACACTGATCAGGACTGAAGAGAGAAGGTAGTTATGAGAGAACAGTACACTGATCAGGACTGAAGAGAGAAGGTAGTTATGAGAGAACAGTACACTGATCAGGACTGAAGAAAGAATGAAGCTAGTTGAGTGAACAGTACACTGATCAGGACTGAATAGAGAATGAAGCTAGTTGAGTGAACAGTACACTGATCAGGACTGAAGAGAGAATGAAGCTAGTTATGAGTGAACAGTACACTGATCAGGACTGAAGAGAGAATGAAGCTAGTTATGAGAGAACAGTACACTGATCAGGACTGAAGAGAGAATGAAGCTAGTTGAGTGAACAGTACACTGATCAGGACTGAAGAGAGAATGAAGCTAGTTATGAGTGAACAGTACACTGATCAGGACTGAAGAGAGAATGAAGCTAGTTATGAGAGAACAGTACACTGATCAGGACTGAAGAGAGAATAAAGCTAGTTGAGTGAACAGTACACTGATCAGGACTGAAGAGAGAATGAAGCTAGTTGAGTGAACAGTACACTGATCAGTACTGAAGAGAGAATGAAGCTAGTTGAGGGAACAGTACACTGATCAGGACTGAAGAGAGAATGAAGCTAGTTGAGAGAACAGTACACTGATCAGGACTGAAGAGAGAATGAAGCTAGTTATGAGTGAACAGTACACTGATCAGTACTGAAGAGAGAAGGTAGTTATGAGAGAACAGTACACTGATCAGGACTGAAGAGAGAATGAAGCTAGTTATGAGTGAACAGTACACTGATCAGTACTGAAGAGAGAGTGAAGCTAGTTGAGTGAACAGTACACTGATCAGGACTGAAGAGAGAATGAAGCTAGTTATGAGAGAACAGTAAACTGATCAGGACTGAAGAGAGAATGAAGCTAGTTGAGAGAACAGTACACTGATCAGGACTGAAGAGAGAATGAAGCTAGTTATGAGTGAACAGTACACTGATCAGTACTGAAGAGAGAAGGTAGTTATGAGAGAACAGTACACTGATCAGGACTGAAGAGAGAATGAAGCTAGTTGAGTGAACAGTACACTGATCAGTACTGAAGAGAGAATGAAGCTAGTTGAGAGAACAGTACACTGATCAGGACTGAAGAGAGAATGAAGCTAGTTGAGTGAACAGTACACTGATCAGTACTGAAGAGAGAATGAAGCTAGTTATGAGAGAACAGTACACTGATCAGGACTGAAGAGAGAATGAAGCTAGTTATGAGAGAACAGTACACTGATCAGGACTGAAGAGAGAATGAAGCTAGTTATGAGAGAACAGTACACTGATCAGGACTGAAGAGAGAATGAAGCTAGTTATGAGTGAACAGTACACTGATCAGGACTGAAGAGAGAATGAAGCTAGTTGAGTTAACAGTACACTGATCAGGACTGAAGAGAGAATGAAGCTAGTTGAGAGAACAGTACACTGATCAGGACTGAAGAGAGAATGAAGCTAGTTATGAGTGAACAGTACACTGATCAGTACTGAAGAGAGAAGGTAGTTATGAGAGAACAGTACACTGATCAGGACTGAAGAGAGAATGTAGCTAGTTATGAGTGAACAGTACACTGATCAGTACTGAAGAGAGAGTGAAGCTAGTTGAGTGAACAGTACACTGATCAGGACTGAAGAGAGAAGGTAGTTATGAGAGAACAGTACACTGATCAGGACTGAAGAAAGAAGGTAGTTATGAGAGAACAGTACACTGATCAGGACTGAAGAGAGAAGGTAGTTATGAGAGAACAGTACACTGATCAGGACTGAAGAAAGAATGAAGCTAGTTGAGTGAACAGTACACTGATCAGGACTGAATAGAGAATGAAGCTAGTTGAGTGAACAGTACACTGATCAGGACTGAAGAGAGAATGAAGCTAGTTATGAGTGAACAGTACACTGATCAGGACTGAAGAGAGAATGAAGCTAGTTATGAGAGAACAGTACACTGATCAGGACTGAAGAGAGAATGAAGCTAGTTGAGTGAACAGTACACTGATCAGGACTGAAGAGAGAATGAAGCTAGTTATGAGAGAACAGTACACTGATCAGGACTGAAGAGAGAATGAAGCTAGTTGAGTGAACAGTACACTGATCAGGACTGAAGAGAGAATGAAGCTAGTTGAGTTAACAGTACACTGATCAGGACTGAAGAGAGAATGAAGCTAGTTGAGAGAACAGTACACTGATCAGGACTGAAGAGAGAATGAAGCTAGTTATGAGTGAACAGTACACTGATCAGTACTGAAGAGAGAAGGTAGTTATGAGAGAACAGTACACTGATCAGGACTGAAGAGAGAATGAAGCTAGTTATGAGTGAACAGTACACTGATCAGTACTGAAGAGAGAGTGAAGCTAGTTGAGTGAACAGTACACTGATCAGGACTGAAGAGAGAATGAAGCTAGTTATGAGAGAACAGTAAACTGATCAGGACTGAAGAGAGAATGAAGCTAGTTGAGAGAACAGTACACTGATCAGGACTGAAGAGAGAATGAAGCTAGTTATGAGTGAACAGTACACTGATCAGTACTGAAGAGAGAAGGTAGTTATGAGAGAACAGTACACTGATCAGGACTGAAGAGAGAATGAAGCTAGTTATGAGTGAACAGTACACTGATCAGTACTGAAGAGAGAGTGAAGCTAGTTGAGTGAACAGTACACTGATCAGGACTGAAGAGAGAATGAAGCTAGTTATGAGAGAACAGTAAACTGATCAGGACTGAAGAGAGAATGAAGGTAGTTATGAGAGAACAGGACACTGATCAGGACTGAAGAGAGAATGAAGCTAGTTATGAGTGAACAGTACACTGATCAGGACTGAAGAGAGAATGAAGCTAGTTATGAGAGAACAGTAAACTGATCAGGACTGAAGAGAGAATGAAGCTAGTTGAGTGAACAGTACACTGATCAGGACTGAAGAGAGAATGAAGCTAGTTATGAGAGAACAGTACACTGATCAGGACTGAAGAGAGAATGAAGCTAGTTATGAGAGAACAGTACACTGATCAGAACTGAAGAGAGAATGAAGGTAGTTGAGTGAACAGTACACTGATCAGGACTGAAGAGAGAATGAAGCTAGTTATGAGTGAACAGTACACTGATCAGGACTGAAGAGAGAATGAAGGTAGTTGAGTGAACAGTACACTGATCAGGGCTGAAGAGAGAAAATGCTCAAACAGAGCCTTTCAGACAGAGGGTGAATACAGATGTACAGTGTAATAAAAAATATTGCATTTTCCTGAAAATCAATGGAAATTTATTCTAGTAGCCTCTTAAATAACTTGTGAACACTAAAAATGAGCAAAACAGGTCCCCTTTCTCTACGCAGTTCAGTGCGTCCTGTGACACTGGCGAGTAAAAGTGCATGAAACAGAAATGTTGGTTTCAGTAAAACTTCATTTGCCACAGGATGCAAAGATGTGGTGTTTAAAAACAACTCAAGTACAAGTTCTTTTTAAACTTGCTTACCCGCTACAAAATGAAACACCCCAGAGGTATACTGGGACAGTATCTCCCTCCCAGTCTTGTCCAGGAGGCATATAAAGTTTGTACAGTTCACAATGATCCGAGAGTCCAGTGTTTCTAAAATCTTTTCACAAATCTTTGTAGTAATTTCATGTGCGATTGCACAGCAGATAATGTTTGTAAATATGATTTCATTTTTAGCGAGCAACGTTCCCTCCCCCAACTTTCTCAGAGCCCCCACCCGCCCCCCAATCATGGCCCGGGCACATACTGCCACTGCTGGTTGCCCATAGTGATAGTTGTCATAGCAGTCACATCTTCGTAATGCAGACAACAGCTAATTGCTGATTGGTCACTGGAGAAATGTCACTTCCTGGGAGGTGTGGATGGTGGGCAACAGGGGGGATGGTTTTTGAAGAACGTCTAGCTGACACAGACCTGCAGAGAAAACATTAGCAGTTCAGTTCTGATTGTTTCAATCTAGTATGAAATTAAGCTGCCTTACTAGCCGGTTCTGAACATTTGTGGGTCGTAAGCAATATCAGACCCCCACGTCCCACCTAATGGTCTAATTTGTATGTAAGATGTTCTGCCTTCGGTTTGGTTTCTTGGTGACTTGCTCAAGATTCCTCTGACAGTATCTGTCCAACTTCCTGCTTAGAAACTTTTAAATGTAAATGTGATGTAAATGATTTAAATGTAAATGTGATGTAAATAATGAATAAGATGAAATTAGTGAATACTGCATACTTGGGAGGGGGGCTCTGGTGGCTTTCGGACCTTGAGGGATTGCTTAAAGCGAGAAACACTGCATACTACCTTTTCTTTCTTCTTTCTTTAAATTATTACTCTGTAAAAACTTGCGTGAGGCAGTTTGCTGTGAACTGGTTTTGTGGGCTGCTTGCCGAGTTATAGTTTTAGTTGAGTAGAGGAGAGATGAGCAGCAGGTCTTTGTTGGCATGTGAGTCGCTGTTGTGGCATCTCTAGTGTCTTCATTGTTGTATGCTTGGTTTATGCGTTTTTTTAAATTTTTTTTTTTTATTTCATGTATTTTTGGGTGGGTTGGCAGTCTTCAACACCCATCCACCCACACAACATTTTTTTTTATCTCTCTCTCTCACTCACCCTCCCTCCTCTCTTTCTCACAAACATTTTATCCTTTCTTTCATGTCATCTTTTCCGTCCCCTCTTCTTCTCCTCCTGTAGGAAGCTCAGAGCACTGTTATCCATAATCCAGTGGATGGGATTAAGGTACCCCCCACACATACACTCTTCCCTCACAAACCGCTCTTCTATCGCTTTCCTTCTGTGTGATCTGCATCCCCTTAATGCATCAGATTGAAGGTGACCATGGACTGTGATGTCAGCTAACCCGTGTGTTTATGGCTACAGTGTTTAGACACTGCATACTGAAGCCAGTTGGTATGTTTGTTGGGTGTTTCTGACGTGGCTGTTGGGTTGTATTTGAATCTGCTGCTCAGGTTAGCATGAATTAGAATTAACGTGTACAGGATCCCTTACAAAAACGTTTATGTGGTGGAAGTAGGGATGGCAATATGACAACATTTATTTATTATTATGCTTAAATATGTCACATTATGCTTTTCTTGAAGAACAGTGTCTAACTGCATGTTACAATATGAAGTCAACATAATTAGACCTGTTTAAAGGAATGTAGTGAAGGACAATTTGTGAAACACTGAATTAAAATTGTAGTTTTTGTTTAAAGTTGTAGTTTTGTTATTATTGGTACTGTAGTTTGTTTTATATGTGGCACTACAGGTCTGTTAAAGATTATCACTTACTAGAGAAATTACATGTTTTTATACGTATCGTGTGTTGTAAAAGGTAGGAGGTGACACGTATGTTAAATTTTGAGTTCTTATTAGCCTAATGATGCTGATCTCTAGCTAGGGTTTTTTTCTTGCTCTTTGGGAAAGATTTGTTGAGTGGAAAGCGCTGCTTGTTAAGATAGTATGAATTTACGTTATCATACTGTGAACATCCCGCCGTCTATCCATCCATCATTGAAACTGCTTATTCTCCTGTCCCAGTGCTCAATGACACAGGACTGTTTTAATACAGCACTGCAACTATTTATTATCAGTCCACATGGCCATTAAGTACATTGTCCCCCCTTTGAGAAGATTCAATATAAGATAATGCCCTTATATGGAAATTAGTGATGGGCCGATCCAGTGTTTTTCAGTTCCGATCCGATACCGATATATAACTGCCAATACCGATACCGATAAAAGGGCTCTTTAGTTTATTATCATTGGTACTGTGTTTAAGGTTACATAATGAGGCTGAAATAGACACAGCACTTAGAAGAGTACACACATGCATTTAATATAAATGCATTCCAAAGGCATATACAAACACAATAGTTTTATTTCATATCAAATATTTAAAACACAAAACTGAAATAAACATCTTATGTATCAAAAAGCTTTCTAGTTTGCTAAATACAACAATATGACTGACTGCATGATCTAAACAGTTCAAGTATTAAGAAAATTGTATCAGCAGCAACAGCAACATCAAAAAGATTTCAAATAGTTGAAATAATATGCAAAACTAAACAGAAATGAAAAAGAAAATGGATCGGTAAGTGGATCGGCCGCATTCGCCCTATATCTGATACGTTAAATTACGTCAATATTGGCCCCGATACCGATATTGTATCGGATCGGTCCCATCTCTAATGGAAATAATGGCAAATAGGGCTCCTTACAACCGCCTGCAAGACCTGGTAGACCATCAAAGATGTCCCCAGCAGATAAACAGCACTGGAAACGTTGATTTTTGAGAGAGAGGAGAAAATCTAGCTCAGCTCTTACCTCAGTTCTGAAAACATTTACATGAGTTTACTCATCTTTCTACTGTGAGAGGATAACTAATTTAACTAATGTAATGTTAGGTTAGTAAACTGTTACAACAGTTGCTGAGGCAATGATAACTTGCTCCTATTACAAAC
Source organism: Megaleporinus macrocephalus (assembly GCA_021613375.1). Lineage (NCBI taxonomy): Eukaryota > Metazoa > Chordata > Actinopteri > Characiformes > Anostomidae > Megaleporinus > Megaleporinus macrocephalus. The sequence goes on along the minus strand of CM038725.1, from coordinate 18,925,136 downwards.
ATTAGCAATTGGGACAAAACAGTACCGGCCTATTGGCCCTCTGAAACAATGAATGAAGCTGTTAACGTTACCCATCAAGCAGAAACAGAGTAACCTCCTCGTCCCTTTTAATGCCGTGATGCTGAGGTCACCTGCTTTCCATCAGCTTCTGCTGCAGTCTTTACATTCAGTACCTCAGCTTCCTATTCCACCTTAAATGGTGCAGCAGTTACATTCTGGTGGCATTTAAGGTGGAATGGGAACATTCCAACAAGAAGCTGACAAACAGCCAGCCATCAGCAGCAGCCACAAGGAAAACTCTCAGAGATGTCTTCACCATTTGAAACACCTCACCTCACATTAACTTGGCTTTTCACTCTTGTCTGATCCAAGAACTTTCACGGTCTGTATCTTATTCTTAGCTATTTCACGGCCATCTCTCCTTGGTGACAATGTGTGGAGTTGACACATAAATACAAATGTAAATTAATTAATTAAATAAATAAATTGTGTTGTTGTTAAGGTAATTTTATACTAAATCTGAATTTCCTGATTTTGTAAAATGAACAACTTGTACTTAATGGCTTTAATCTTGACTGAAAACATGAATATGCATGTAACATATTACCACAATAGCCCTTCTTATATTCTTCCAGGTTAAACAGCTCTCTAGGAAAGGCTTAGTCTGCTGTACATGATGTCTGTCAGAGTAGTGTTCACCCAAATACACAAGCAAGTGACGTTTCTGTAGCTGGAATGCTTGTCGGCGTAGCGTCCATAAGCATGTGTGTTTGGGAGATAAGATGGTGAGAGGCTCTCGAATGATCCTTTGAATGGAGTGTGTGAGTCTGTGTACAGAAGGGGTGTGACGTATCAGGCTGGAGAGCAACAGTTGGCAGGAATAACTCAGCATTACTGCATGGTGTCTTGTTGCTGTGTGTCTGTATTCTGATTCTGAGTGCATTGTGTGAGGTGGGTCCACCTTGTGGTCACAATTGGAAATGCAGTTAGTCAAAGCTCTCTGGTAAAGCTGCATTGGGTTCCTTTATTATTTAAATAATTTGAACTATTAACTGTTTATTTTGCACTAATTAAGTACAGAAGCAACAGATTGCTTTGTTGCTGGATTGCAGCAGTTGAATGTAAAACAGCATCTGTAAGCAATGGTGTCAGAAACGAACATCAGTGTGTGCAAGTCTTTGGTTAAAGCCTAGAATGTAATTGTTGAGGGGGATGTTAGGTCTCTATATACGCAGATCAGGGCCAGGAAGACTATTAAAATAATGCAAATAGAGAGCTGGGTAAGGTCTGCGTGCTGTAGATGGCTTCCGCTATAGTGGGCAGTTAACATTTTAACTTTTAATTTCATTTAGGCTGTCATGGTTACTTTAAAATGACAAAAATGAATAATATAGACTAATATATGCATATATTTTAGTGTTTATTTAAAGACTTAATAATTTACCTTCTTCCAGTCAAGAAACTCCTTTAGGAAGATCAGTTATTGTGTTTTTAGTAGCACTCTAGGATTGATTCATTACTTCTAAAGCTAGTATTTATGAGCCAGCATATAAGCATAGGTTATTCACATAATACCCATCACATGCTATTTTTTCTGAATTCTATGTGTTCAAGTCTAGAAGGTGCAAAATTGTACTCTTACAATAATTACTCTAATCATGTTTTCTGCATTATATTTAATTTTATGTAGTACTCTAGGAAACGTTAGATGATGAGCTGTTTCTGAAGGTAGTATGATGTATTGTAGTGTTGCATAAGAGCATATTAGCATAATGCCCCTCAATTTTTATATGACTGAACCTTTTCACAGTGTAACTACAGTGTACAGCCTGCTGGACAGATTTGTTTGCTTGCTCTGCCATATATTATTTTTAAATATAAATTTAAATTTCTTTAAGGCTTACTGGTTTATCTTAGTGTTTTAAAGGTTATGCATGGTTTGTTATTGTTTAATTCCATTTATTGTTTGATTTGCTTTTTGGAAACTGATTACTCAAATAACACAATACACCAATACTAAGATAACAGTAGTGGCAGCCTTCATTTAATTAAAGTCAGATCTGTAAAGTTATCAGTCGTCCACATTCTGGTGTAAGGAGATGTGTATGGTACGAAGGGGATGTACGAAAAAAAGAACAGAGTAGCCTAATAATACCGTCCCACATACTGATGGCCTAGCTGGCCTATTTACAGCAGCTTCTCGTGTCCTTGGTGACGACCAATGGCTCGGCCATGACAGGTGCTCCGTTCCGTTTCTCAGGTGACCTCCACTCCCTGCTCTCATGACATCATTCTGTCTCTTTCTCTCTCTCTCTCTCTCTTTCCTCATGTGATTCTCTGCTCCAGAGGGTTGAAATGAGGGCAAGAAGGAGTTTGAGCTGTTCTCTTTTCTCTGTCCTTTATACTCAGGATAATTTATCTAATGGACAAACTTCATACAAAGTAATCTGCCGGACAGTCAACCAGTGACCCTGTAGCCACTCATTTAAACATAACTCATATCTAGATGTTGCCGGTATGCACGTGAAAGCGTGACTGTGTTTGAAATTCGTACTTGAAATGTATTTGGGTCCAAAGGTAAACTCATTGGACTGAAACAAGCTCACAGACTCCTCCAATAATATTGTTAGGCTTTAATGAAGGATTTGTTGTAAAGGTAAAGCTGTTTGAATGACTGTTACAGGCTGCAAGTATACATATGGGTGTGAGTAGCCAGCCTTGTATGGGAAGCTACTGTACACTGTCATTAGCTTGACACTAACATAACATTGAAATCCTATTAACGTGCCTGTGGAAATGAGCATTAGCATACATTTAACTCTTTTTTTTTTCTTTCTTTGAATGTGTGCTTACTTACACTTGTTGTAGCCATGAAACAAGTGTAAGTAATGGAGCATCTTTTCTTTTTCTTTAACACTTGGCAAAAAAAGCCCAGAATGGCTTCATGCGCCTTCAAGAATGTAAATGTTGCGTGTGGGGAACACAGAGGAATATCCAGAAGTAGCAGCTTCAGTAAGGCAGTTATAACATCATTCAGTGTCAGTTGTCAGTGGTTGGGTGTTAATGCCAGTGTAAACAAGACTAATGTTGTGTCATACAGCTAAACCTGGCCAGAGGATAACTAGTTTTGAATGGTCATGCATTGCAGAAACAAATATTTGCCCCCAATCACTAATTCTAGAGACTGCATTGTGCTTTACTGTGAAGATGAGCTCTAGTGAATTACTTGTTCAGGTCTAAGTGTAGTGAGTGTTGTACCTCATTTATACATGAATATGAACTTGTGTTTGGAAATAAAGCTTGTTTCCGCTGATGACTCACATTCTCTGTGGAGTGTGAAATGTGTTTGTTAATTTCCGTACGTGCGTGTGTGTTTAACAAGCATGTCACAGCTTTTCTGATGAGGTTTGCCACGCGTTGATGAACACATAATTGTATGTGATTTCTGGAGGTTTGGTGTTAAAATGTTTATTGAAGCTACGTGTGTGCTTATGAGGTGTGTGTATACCACCCTCAGTGTTTTGAAATTAACACCCGAGGTCAATTTTTAACGATTCTTTTGTCTTGTTCCCGCTCCAGGAGTCATCCGACAGCAGTAATGCCACAGTGGAGGACGAAGACATGAAAGGTGAGAGACGACAGAAGTTTAGAGATGAATCTGACTGAAATGGTGCCTGGGACATGGCTATTCTGGAGTTTTATCTGGAGTTCACGCTTCAGAGTATTGGTTCCTAAATGGTTATTTTCTTTGGGGGGGAAAACAAAAAAACTTTGGTATAGAAGTTTTCTAGTATGTGCTGTTTTTTTTTTTTTTTAATAAATATTTCTAAAAGTTGTACCATTGATGGGTTCTATTGGATATTAAATTTTATACATTAAATCTTTCATACATTAAATTTCCCTCTGGGATCAATAAAGTATCTATTTATCTATCTACTCTTGATCCCTATGAGTTGGGAAAGAGAGAGAACAAAACAGTGGGCTGTCCGGAGCTTTAGGGACCCAAAAGGAGTTCTTCTATAGCATCTGTCCAAAGGATCTGTTTTGGAGAGTGCTTATGTCTTACAGGTTCTGTAAGTCTTCTGCAGGAGCTAGTGGATATTTAGTCACCGTTATGCTACAGGAGTGGTTGGTTTAACCATTTTTCACTGTTCAAATTGCAATCGCATAGTATCTCAACGACAAAATCTTATATATTGTCACAAATTTAAAAATGACCCATGTTCTGAGATTCTTCGTAGTGTGCTCCAAATGAATCTTTCTACTAAGAAGATAACAGAAGGTTCATTTGCGTGTTTATTATTAAAATAACTAATTGTAAACAAATATCCAGTTTAAGCTTTGGCCTTTCAGCCATTCACAAGATCAATCCAAAGCGATGCCACAGCCGTCTGTGTCTGAAAGTCCAAGAGAGCATTATTGCCATTATAGCCATTATTGTCAAAGATGTCTGTTATCTGACGTGCCAGAGTTGGCAACTGCTATTCACCTACAAGCAAGTTGAGCCGTCCAATGACGTTATGTTACCATCCACTTGGAAAAGATACAGCAGCACTTCCATGTCTTGAAGAAAGCACATGTGCTAGCATTCACCCTATTATCTTGAAAGCATCATGCTGTGATGGTGGGGATCTAACTTGTGGGTGGGGGTTGGCCATGACAACACTAGGGAAAGGGTATCATGTATTATCAGGTATATCAGGGTATCAATATCCAAATAACCACACCCTTCCCACCTCTGTGCCAGGGTGAATGACTGGTGCGGGGGCTAAATAAAGCCTTCAGCTGAAGTCACTTTAGCTTACTGTATACTTCACTGTAGCTAAAGGGCTATTACTGGTATGTGTGAGTGTGAGAGAGCGTGGGGGTGGTTTACTGCTACTCTGTACAACTAGTATAGGGCAAGGGCACCTTGTGCTATAATTAACTTTAGCGGGAATCACTGGCAGTGTGTATATGAAGCTAAAAGCCATCCCGGCAATCCTGTACTTATGACGCCCACCGTTTCAAAGCAAGCAGAAGAGACGGTAAGAAGGTAGTATATGCGGTTTGTTTATGGGGTGGAGTTATAATATAGGAATGTAGTTTGGATTACTTTACTGGGTTGTCAGCAGCAGCAGCTGTTCAGTTGAAATGTATCTCTTGCTGTTTTGAATGTATGACTTGATGATCAGGATTGGTTGATGATGATGGTCTTGGGTGTATTTAACTTAGATTAATAGTAAGGCTTGAGCTGTTTTGTCATGTAGATGTTGATACCCTTACTTGAAGAGACTTAAAGAGACTGTCAAGACTGTGTTGTATCTACGGGGCCTAATATTGCCTGAGCTCTGAATGTGTCTCTGTTCCATGGCTCTGTTCCCTGTTAACCTTGTATAATCTTTGAATCATTCTGTTTCATTCTATTCCATTTCATTTCAGCCCTAATCTACTTTTATTTACTTTGATTCATTGTTTCACGTCTTCACTTGTGCACTGCACGCTTTAGTGATTCCTAGTTCTTACATTCCTTTCAGTCTCTAGTTATCGTACATAAGCGGTGTCAGTTTGTATTGCACTAAAGCAAAACACTAAAGTGTGCAGTGGGAGGGCCTTTCAGCATTGCTGTGTCATCTCTTTGACCCAGGGCTGCACAATGTGGACATACTAGTAGTGTTGTGAATTTCATCAGCTCATAATGCAGTTGCAGTATGTGTATATTGAAAATGCATTGTGTAAAGATGTGATTAGCTTGCCAAAATTATTTACATTTGTTGTATTACATGACTCAAAGCACCCACAGATACATTCATCTGGAACTTCTCAAAGCATATAGTCATAAAATGCAGCATATTTTCTGTTTCCAAAATGAATAGAAAGGTGCATAAATTAAAATTTGCATATGACTGTATTGGTCAGAATGTAAGGGTCTGAATGTTGCAGCCCTCAGTGATAACAGTATTGCGAAGGGCAATCTCAATAATTCCCAGTAATTATCAGCAAACAAAACATTGTGCAGCCTTGCTGTGAACCGTGTGTCTGTCTTTCCTCTCATCTCTCTGTTTGTTGCTGTTATGGGTTGGGCCACAGGAAAAAGTGTAGATCACAGCTCAGGTCTCACCCAATCAAACCCCAGCTCCCAGCCTGACCACGCCCACACGCCTCAGGGTCCTGCCCCTGCTGTCTTCAGTGAGTGACAGAACATCTACTACTACCACCTTTGATATTTCAACTTATTTCTGACTTCACTAGCTGTTACGTTGTCCGGTGACCTGTTAAAGAAAGGGTTCTGTACAGCATCATTTCTTTCTCCCAGTAAACACACAATGGATTTTTACAGCCCAGTCAGATGCAAGCTAGATTTTTCAAATAGATACCAATATTTAGGCAGGGTGTATTAATTTGCATCTATCTGGCAGTTCTCTGTGATAATAAGGCAGTTCTGTCATTAAAGTGTCTACCCAGAGAACAACTTAATGACTGTTCACAGTGAACGCCAAAAATGAGTAATGCTATCTATTGTTCGCTATGGCAGTCCAGAGGCTCATTATGATTTTAAATAATGGCCCCTTCCCACCGTCCTTTATTCATGCAACAATTAAGTAGAAGCAGCCTTTTTCCTGCAGCTGTTTATACCAGCTGTTAATTGTCTTAGCAGACACGTTTCCCCAGATGGTTCATTTTTTTCCCAGAACCTTTAGGCATCAGGTGTCTCAGAGGAAAAGCATGCTGATACAGGGCCAGGTGGGATTTGTAAAATAGAGCTGTACTCATTTGGTTATGAAAGAAAACACCTGATTCCAGATCAGCACTCGAATTCAGGCCTTTATGACTAGAGCGCACTGACCTAATGTTCTCCAACAAACACCAGCCTAAACACCAACCTAAACATTATATGTGGCTATTAGAAGCTTCTAGAATGTTCTCTTCCAATTTCATAGTGTTCTAGAATGTATTCCCTCGTTCACACTGTTCAAGAATGTCCTCCCATTCACACTGTTCTAGAATGTATTCCCCCATTCACACTGTTCTAGAATGTATTCCCCCATTCACACTGTTCTAGAATGTATTCCCCCATTCACACTGTTCTAGAATGTATTCCCCCATTCACATTGTTCTAGAATGTCCTCCCATTCACACTGTTCTAGAATGTATTCCCCCATTCACATTGTTCTAGAATGTCCTCCCATTCACACTGTTCTAGAATGTCCTCCCATTCACACTGTTTTAGAATGTCCTCCTACTCACACTGTTTTAGAATATCCTCCTATTCACACTGTTCTAGAATGTCCTTTTATTTACTCTGTTTTAGACTGTCCTCTCATTCACACTGTTCTAGAATGTCCTTTTATTTACTCTGTTTTAGAATATCCTCCTATTCACACTGTTCTAGAATGTCCTTTTATTTACTCTGTTTTAGAATATCCTCCTATTCACACTGTTCTAGAATGTCCTTTTATTTACTCTGTTTTAGACTGTCCTCTCATTCACACTGTTCTAGAATGTCCTTTTATTTACTCTGTTTTAGACTGTCCTCTCATTCACACTGTTCTAGAATTTTCTTTTATTTACTCTGTTTTAGACTGTCCTCTCATTCACACTGTTCTAGAATGTCCTTTTATTTACTCTGTTTTAGACTGTCCTCTCATTCACACTGTTCTAGAATTTTCTTTTATTTACTCTGTTTTAGACTGTCCTCTCATTCACACTGTTCTAGAATGTCCTTTTATTTACACTGTTTTAGACTGTCCTCTCATTCACACTTTTCTAAAATGTATTCCCCCATTCACACTTTTCTAGAATGTCCTCTCATTTACACTGTTTTAGACTGTCTTCTCATTCACACTGTTCTAGAATGTCCTTTCATTTACACTGTTTTAGACTGTCCTCTCATTCACACTGTTCTAAAATGTATTCCCCCATTCACACTGTTCTAGAATGTCCTCTCATTCACACTGTTCTAGAATGTCCTCCCATTCACACTGTTCTAGAATGTCCTCCCATTCACCCTGTTCTAGAATGTATTCCCCCATTCACACTGTTCTAGAATGTCCTCCCATTCACCCTGTTCTAGAATGTCCTCCCATTCACCCTGTTCTACAATGTATTCCCCCATTCACACTGTTCTAGAATGTCCTTTCATTCACACTGATTTAGAATGTCCTCCCATTTACACTGTTCTAGAATGTCCTCAGAATGTCTTCAGTTGTTCTAGATCAGCTTCCTCTGCTCATTTAACACTACTAGAATGCAAGCCCCATTTATAATATTCCCAATGTTTTCTCTCATTCACATGGTTCTAGATTGCTCCCCCTTTACATGGTTTCACACTTTTTGTCCTTGTTCATACATTTCCAGAGATTAGCCCCATTCACACTGTTTGTGCCCCCCTCCATTTACATGGTTTTAGGTTTTTTCCGCTGTTCTTGAGTTTTCTCCCACCATTCACACTGTTCTAATACGTTCCCCCATTTTCCCATCTTTCCCACTCCTGAATATTCTCCCCCATGCACTCTGTTCTAGAATGTTCACCCCCCAATTGCACCATTTCAGAATATGTATTACTCCATGCACGAAATGTTATCCCCTCATCACACCACATGGTTCTTATTCACAATATTCTTGAATGTTCTCTCCTCAGTTGCTAGAATCATTTCTCACATCCCCACTCTCCTTTCACACTGTACTATGTACTAGTGTTCTCCTCTCATTTGTAGTGTTCTAAAATGCCCCTGTAATGTTTTATGTTTCTTATTGGTTCTTACTTCAGAACACTGTACCGCGTTAGGACGATGGTGTTGGTTTTCCCAGAGTTCCACTGGGGATCTTTTTCTTTTTCGTTTGTTGCTGTATGTCTCAGCTGCTGTATGTCTTCTTGTGTTCTGTGTCTTCTTGCTGACCCATGTCTCTGCTCTCTGATCCCCATTTCCTTGCCCCGACACCCAGCTGCCACCAAGTTTACAGACCTGCTGGGAGTGGTGCGTAAGGGCCCAAGCCCTGCAGCTGATGGTGAGGGGAGCACCAGCATCCCCCCAGCTGCTCCCATTGCTCCTTCTGTCCCTCCCACTCCTCAAACCCCAAACACACCCATGCAGAGTAAGTACAAGAGGGGCGAGGATATAGGCACTGACCCCTAATTCCAGCTGCACAAGATGCAGAGTAACCGGCCACTCTATTACATATTACATATATCATCACACGCTTACCTCCAACCACATGGGTATTATCATGTACGGATAACTATCCATCAAAAAATTTACATTTTAAACACCAAACATGTTTTATCTCCACTCAGGTAGTTCAAACACCGGTTTATCCCATAGAAATTAATTACTGAATGTTAAGAAATTAAATAAACTCATTCAAACTAGGACATTTATTTACAGTATATTTCAGGGCTGTGTAGTGGCTAGAACCTGGGGATACAATACGTATCCTGATACAGGGTTTATGATTTAATGTATTAATATACTGTAAGTGATTTTTAAAGTATAACTTTATGGTATTAATTAATGATATAAAAACCTGATGACACCTTATTATATGTTGTCAGCACGTTCTTGTGCTGTATTTTTATTTTTTGAGTGGTCTTTTAAAATGTGGAAATATGTACCACCTCAGCTTGGGCACTAATGTGCTGCTAGAAAGCACTTTTATTTTCATATGCCCAGAGCGGCTGCAAACAGTGCCCCGCTGTACCGAACCCAGACTAGGGCGGCAATGTATGCCCTTCATACCTCGAGTTACCTCACCTCTGCAAAGTTCTGGTTAACCCATGCATGCACTGTGCTGTTACGCCCTAGTCCAGCACTGAGGGTACACAGAGTAAAAACACACTAAGAGCTCTCCAAGTACCCAGCCTGGAAATTTGGATTGTACAGTAAATAAAGCTAAAATAAAAAAAAAAATAAAGCCAACACTCTTCTCATAGTTTGGGAGCCTAAATAAATATATATATATATTTTTAGATAGCCCTAAAATATCATAGCACTGACCAAGCTTCCACCTGGAACAGCTTACCATATTAACAGCCTACCAACAACTTGACTGCCACTTCAGATATCTGGCAACACCTTAGCAACCTCCTGGGATTTTGTAACAATGGCTTTGTGAAGCCAGCCTTAGTCTGTTCAGAAACTTTCCCCATTCTAGTTTTTGCTGTTGCCTGTAAAAGGTTTCCACATCACATCTGCTGCACTGTAGTCTGGTCTCTTCATTTCCATTCATCACTTTTTTCTCTTTTCCTCCTCCTCCTCCTCCTCCTCCTCCTCCTGTCGCTCCATCACTTTCGCTTTGCCGCCGTTCATCTCAGTGTCGCGTCTCACAGACCTGGTGAGCAGCGTGCGCAGGAATCCTGCCCCTCAGGCAGACACTGAATCAGCAGCACCCAGCCGACCCCTCACTATTCCCACCCACCCCTCTCCTCCTCCCCCACAGCCCTCCTCCAGCCCCCTGCCTCCCTTACACTGTGAGTACAGCCCTTAGTGTTAGCAGTAGCAGTAGCAGTAGCAGTGTTGTGGGTTTGCAGGTGTGAGTGTCTTGCTGGTGATGCTAACAGACTAACACGCGCCCGATCAGGTTGTTTCATTGAATGGAGATTGGAGAAAGTAGGTTGTTCTGAGATGTCAGGGACTTGGTTGATTTTTGAGACCCCTGAGGCGGAGAAAGGAAGATTTGGGTATTTTGAAGCTTTGTGGGGGGCTTGTTTGGTGTTTGCAAAATAGATGAATTCAGATTTGTGTGTGACCTTTGCTTCTTCTGGAAGATGGTTTGTGACTAATGCTATACTGATTGAATGTTTCAGTGTGAGAGACGCAGGAAGACATTGCTCTTGACTTTTACTTTACTTTTCTTCTTCTTCTGACAGCGCGCAAACAGGAGATCATCAAAATCACAGAGCAGCTGATCGAGGCCATTAATAATGGAGACTTTGAAGCCTACGCGTAAGACGCTAAATGTTTCCATGGCATATGTGTTCCACTTTAACTTGTGGCTGGAGGTTACTGATGAAGTAGGACATCACCATTTTGTGTTATATATTTTTTCCAGTAAAATCTGTGACCCTGGTTTGACCTCATTTGAACCAGAGGCTCTGGGAAACCTGGTGGAGGGCATGGACTTCCACAGATTCTACTTTGAGAACTGTGAGTAAACAAAATGCTTCACTAAAAGATTAAAAGTGGAAATTTGGACACTTTTCTTATCGTCTGTTCATATGACTCAAGTTATGCCACTCTGTATTCTCCTTTATGTTTTATATGCTCTTAATCTCCTTGAGTGTTAGCAGCTTGAATGCAAATGACAGCAAACCCACCCTAATGCTGAAAATGCTGTATTCATTTAACTGTTTCTCTTATCTAGTGCTGTCTAAGAACAGTAAGCCCATCCATACCACCATTCTGAACCCTCACGTGCACCTGATCGGTGAAGATGCCGCCTGCATAGCCTACATACGCCTCACGCAGTACGTGGATGGGCAGGGTCGGCCACGTAGCAGCCAATCAGAGGAGACAAGGGTGTGGCATCGCCGGGACTCCAAGTGGCAGAATGTCCATTTCCACTGCTCTGGGGCTCCTGCTGCTCCACTCCAATGAAGGTCAGCTTCTCTGCAGTGTGTTCATCACTTTTTTTTCTACAATGAAGGGCAACATGTTAGTATTTTATATAATGTGATAAATTGGATCACTGTACACTTTCCTGGGTGAATATTCCCACTAGTTATAGAGCACGGTACAAATACTCATTCAATTACAAAGAGAGCACAATTTATCCCATTTAGTTGGATGTACTGCAGCCCATAATGTGAAATATTGAATAGAACTTCTAGTGTTCATAGTTTCTAGTAGTATCTTGTAACTTCTAGTGTTCATAGTTTCTAGTAGTATCTTGTAACTTCTAGTGTTCATAGCTTCTAGTAGTATCTTGTAACTTCTAGTGTTCATAGCTTCTAGTAGTATCTTGTAATTCTAGTGTTCATAGCTTCTAGTAGTATCTTGTAATTCTAGTGTTCATAGCTTCTAGTAGTATCTTGTAACTTCTAGTGTTCATAGCTTCTAGTAGTATCTTGCAACTTCTAGTGTTCATAGCTTCTAGTAGTATCTTGTAACTTCTAGTGTTCATAGTTTCTAGTAGTATCTTGTAATTCTAGTGTTCATAGCTTCTAGTAGTATCTTGTAACTTCTAGTGTTCATAGCTTCTAGTAGTATCTTGTAACTTCTAGTGTTCATAGTTTCTAGTAGTATATTTCAACTTCTAGTGTTCATAGTTTCTAGTAGTATCTTGTAACTTCTAGTGTTTATAGTTTCTAGTAGTATCTTGTAACTTCTAGTGTTCATAGTTTCTAGTAGTATCTTGTAATTCTAGTGTTCATAGCTTCTAGTAGTATCTTGTAACTTCTAGTGTTCATAGCTTCTAGTAGTATCTTGTAACTTCTAGTGTTCATAGCTTCTAGTAGTATCTTGTAACTTCTAGTGTTCATATTTTCTAGTAGTATCTTGTAATTCTAGTGTTCATAGCTTCTAGTAGTATCTTGTAACTTCTAGTGTTAATAGTTTCTAGTAGTGTATTTCAACTTCTAGTGTTCAGTTTTTAGTAGTATCTTGTAACTTCTAGTGTTCAGTTTTTAGTAGTATCTTGTAATGTGGCACTGTATGACCTTTTTGGAGGCAGTAACATTGAAATCATTTTCCTATTAAAACAATATCAGACAGATGTTTAGATGTGACAGATTATTCAAATTGTTATTTGATGACATTTACTGTGATCAGGAGGAGCAGAATGTTTAGGTGAGGCTGAGCTACTGTACTACTGCACTACTTTAAATGTCTTCATTATTGATTATTGATTTTACTGCATTTGCAAGCCTCAAGTTGTGTACCTTAATGTTAGTTCAAGTAGATTTAGTCTCAGTGTGTGTAGTTTAGAAATGTTTATGTATCAGCCTTTTGGCAGGTTTTGGCGTCAGCCCACAATACACGTTCAGGTGAATTCATAGTTCTTTGTTGTCTGTTTCCACTTATCAGACCCATTTTTGCCATATGGCTGACCTCTAGTTTTAATAATAATGCAGTCTCACATGTCTCACAACATGGGCTTCGATTATTTGTTTTTAATAGGAGGGTTTTCTCTTTTGTAAGAAAGATGAGTGAGCAGATGTACGTTAGTCTGTGTGAAGTATTTAGTTTTAGGGAATCAATAATTCATTTTAAACTGTAACTGGATGATATTGGGTTATTGTCATACTACTGGAACTAAGATTGGTGTAAACATAAACCACAGGCAATAAACAGCTTACACTTAAAGGATGTCTCTGGATTCAGACTCTTGTTGTTTAACCTTATAGATGCATACTTAACATAATAGCATCCTAGCAGTCAGAAATGTTCTGGAGTCTCTTCATGTGAGTCTCAGACCCCTTTTACATCTGGTCACTTACTACTCTCTGTAGGTCTGAAATCTGATTGATGTGTTGGAAAAAAATATATAAAGTCACTCATTTTCAGTGACCTGTTCCTGTAAGTTCTTAAGCACCTAAGCTTTTATTTCCTTTATCTTAGCAATAAATGTCCCCAAACCTTGCAAGAATTTAAATAAATTACCTGCTATGTCAAAACACTACCTTTGTACTAATATAATTTGAATATTTTAAAAAAGCTTCCCATCTGGAAGAAACAGCTTTTTAAATATAAAAAATGTCCCCAAGTACCTAAAGCTTTTGCACAGTACAGTATGTCCACCATAATCATCTTCCCTGCAGACATGAATCACATGTTCAATGATGTGCTGCATGGGGAAGAGTGTGGGTTGTGCTGTGTGTGTGTGTGTTGCGGTAATCTGTCTTTGACCGCCTCCTGAAGTGGTTTGAGTGATCAGATATTGGATTAAAATTGTGTCTTGGGAACATTTACATTCACATTTTCAAGTGGCTCGACCTTATCCAGATATAATCCTGATACTCACGACACACAAAGTGAAAAACCTTTTATTTGAAACCATATCACATTTCATGCTTCTGCCAGCTAACGTAGAGCAGTATTGCAGTAATGACTGTGAATGATGGTAGCGGAACTCTAAGGCAAATCTTGTATGAAATATTAAAGTCGTTTACATATATACAATATATTTACAAATATATAATACATAAAAATCAATAATAATTGGGGTCTACTAGAATAGATTTACATGTTTCAGTTTTCCCAACACAATATTTTTCTGGTATTATACTCTCTGTCTGAAATGTTGTGTTTGAGCTCCTGTGTCTTTTATTTCTTTCTGTTCAATTAACCACCCGGATAGCTTTGTGCTCCAAGATGTGCCCCCACGTCGCTGTGGCTATTCTTACAAAGGTGTCGGTTCTCCTGTAGCAGGTTGAGCCAAAGTCCGATCCTGAAAGTCAGGTAGAAACAGTTGGTAGAACTGATCCACCCCTGCATGCTAGACTGGAGCAGGATGATTCAGAGTGGTACACTTTGACTTTACAGACCATTCACATGCACAAAAAGCTACAACGTACTGCAGAAATATATACCAGGTCTTTGGGAGCTGTGGACTTGTGAGTGGATCACATTGATTGCCAGTGATTTGGCGTATGACATGATTCAAGGCTTAAAATAAGATGAATGTCATTGATGTGGCGTCTGGATTGTTTGTTTGCAGGGACAGCTCATTGTAGCCACATCTGAGAAGAGCGCCCAGCCAGAGAGGGAGAAAGAGAGAGGAAGAAAAAAAAGAGAGAGAGAGCGAGCGAGCGAAGGAGGAAGGAGAGGAAGTCCAGTGTCATGTGGCTTTGAGTCTGCAGTGCCTGACCCTACCACACTGGGCTCTGCCCCTCACCTGTCAATCACGTCTCTGTGCAGCGTCCACCCCGCCCACTCCTGTTGTTCCCCATCCCTACTCCTCCCACCTGTGTTGCCACACTCTGCTGCGAGTGAATGCTGAGTGAAGTCCGGTGCTCCTGACTGGAATGGATGGCAAGGTCCTTTGTGCTCTGTCAGTGACACGTCACGCTTTCTCTCTCACCATCCCCCTCCCCCGTGTTTCACACGTACAGCGTGTACATTTTTAATATTATGATTAATATATTGTTATTACTGTTGTTTATTATTATTAATTGCTAGAATTATTACAACACGGAAGCAATGCGTGTCATTTGTACACTTCATAACTCTGGATGCCCGTGATTTTTCAGATCTTTCTTTTTCGCTCAAACCTTTTTCCGTCAGATAGCATGACACTCTGTGTATTCTGTAGTAACGAAGGACGGAGGGTTGTTGAAAAACAAGTGTTTTGTTTTGTATAGGCTTCTCCGAGTGATCGATGGTTTAAAAGCTCACGGTGCAGAAGTGACGGTCCAGGTTTGTTGGAGTGATTTAAATTTTTTAACGACAGAGATATGTTTTGGGGTCTTCCAGTCTTTAGTTGTGCCCTTTTTTTTCCCTTTTTTCACTCAATGCTGAAAAGAGAGAGCGGATACTAAGATGTTTTCCAAATCAGCCGTTCAGCAGTTGTTGTTTTGTTATTGTTGTTGGTAACATGTAGGGCACAACCTCCAAATCGAAATCAACTCCATCTGTTGTGGTCACATATCGTTGCCTATTTCAACCCGATCACCCCGATTGCAATATCAGTATTACGCCACACATTGGAACAGGTCAGCTGAGCCCTGAGAGGACAGTTTCTGTATACATCTGTAGCTTCCCAGCCCAGCTCTCAAACTATAAGCCATAATCCTGCTGAAGGTGCTACATACCATTCTAACGCGAGCACTCTTGTGGACCTGTTAGCGGGTTCCTTGCATAACTTTTAAAAGAGGCTAATACTGTTCTAAAGTGTGATGATACTGGAAGGCTAACACAAGGCTACAGCTTAAACAGGAAGGGGGCATGTAGCACAAACCTCTGAGGTGGCCAAGGCTGATTGGAGATCTAAGTAGGGCTAATTTGACAGCAGGCGGCGTAGTGTTAATTTTTTTGTGTTTTAATATCATTTTCAAGTTGTTTGATATTATCAATATTACTCATTTTGTGTTCGGAGCAGACACACACACATATAGGAGTATGCGTTTTTCTGTTTGTTCTTAGCTTTTAAGGTTTTGAAGGAGATTGTTTGTACTTGAAAGTGTGTTGCTACCCTGGACCCACGTTAGGCTGCTTCTAAGGCAACTTGTTACGTGAGAACCGAGCACGGAGACATGGAAACGTTGTTGTTCAGTAGCGGGGCGGAGAAGCGGTTTGCGATGCGAGGACAATTGGCGAAGGTTTCGTCTACGAAGTGTACTTAAGAAGACGGACATGCACGGCAACATATCACAACAGCTGGTGTTTGGTCGGCTTTGGAGCTGCCGGCAAGCTTGAGGGACTCAAGTCTGAGAGAAGCCTAGCGGTCAGGTGAACGGAATAACCTTTTGACCTCGGATGACGCGATCCAGGGGCGAGGCCATTTCAGAGGCTCGTTGTTTGCGTCCTCAGGTCGTATTTATTTATTTATTTATTTAAGGATTTTAAGGATCTCACATTTTTTGGGACATGTCTTTTAGCTTCATGTCTATTGTACAGCGTTTTTTTCCTCCTCGTGACTTTTTCCGCTCACAAGCTTATTTTGAACTACTAAAGCGTAGTGAGGGTATCAGGCTTTAGGTGAATAGACTGTACTCACTGCGGGTCTGGTGGACGTTTAGCCCCTTTTACAAAGCTAAAAAGAATCAACCCATCCATCAACTGGAGCGACCCCACAAAGCAAAAACCACCCGGGTATCTGTTCTTACTCTAGTGTTGTGCTATTGACTTGGGTGTACTTTTAATTCCTCGTTGTGGATCCCCACGCGTCCAACTCCGGATGTTGTCTCTTGTCTTGACCGAAAGTGATTTGAGACTATTACATACGTTTGTGTGCTCAAAACACCCTGCCACTCCAACTCACAAAAAAAAAAACTAAAACTAAAAAAAAACAGCATGTAAAAATGTAATAATGTTCTTCTTTGTGTGTTTAGCATTGAAAATAATCATGTAAAAAAGTGAGGATGCACATTATTACTATTAAACAGGACACACAGTATTAAAGCGGCAGTTTACTAGCATTTTAGCCGGAATTTCTTTGCATGAATCACTCAAACAAAACAAAAAAAGAGTTTGGTGTTAAAACTTCCTTTTTTCTTTTTTGGTTTGGCATTTTGTTTTTCTATTGAATGCTGGTTAACTAAACCGTTTTTTCTCTTATCTATTTTCCAAGCTTTGTAAGTGCATAAACTATTTTTGTCTCGAGATGATAAAGATGCAGATTATATAAATGAAAGCTATAACGATGTTGTTGAGATTAAGATTATGACAATTGGTGGTGATATTTCAATGGCATGCTTTTGTATCCAAGCTCGTTGTTGTCAATGCAGGACTGAATGACTGACGCTTACGAAGGAAGAGGAAGCGAACCTAGTCTTGAGACTTTCCTACATCACAAATGCTGTAGTGCTACAACAGTAGAGTTACAACAGGAGTGTATGCTGAATGTTATATTCGCGTTCAGCATGAGTAGTAGATTTCTTCTCATCTCTAAACAGTGAAGTGATTGTAGTGGTTGTGCTTTTTGCCAGTGCTGTTTAACACACACCTGCACGCTGTTCTTTATTCGTCTGGGGCGACTCGGACTACGTTGGATGGGATGCGTCCAGGGGTTGTGATCCCTCCTCAAGCGTATACATACCATAAACGGTATCAGTTACAACCTAAGATACCAGATAATAAGTTTAAACACGTGCACTCTTCAGAAAGTCGTGAATTACAGTAGTAGTACCTGCACTGACAACACAGAGCTCTACTTTGTTTTTAGTACCGTATTGTTTTCACTCTTATTCCTGACCCCCTCCTTGTTCTTCCGTTCCACCTCACTGGGTAGTTTCTCTGAAGTTGAAGTCTTCACGGTAGCCCTTGTCAGTTTTGGGTTTCTGTATAAGATATTAATCTCTTTAATTTCTTTGATTATTCTTACTATTATTGTTGCTCTGTTCTCGAACCTACTCTATGTGTTACCTGACTTAAGGAAATGTGTTCAAGTGTTCTAAATAAAAATGAAGATTTAAATACTAAATGCAAATGTTTCTCCTTCTCTGTCTCTCAATCTATACATGTTTTTTATCTATATAAACTTAGGCCCTGGTTATATCTGTCAATTGCAATTGTTAAACTATTCAAATGAAATGTTTTGTTGATTTGCTAAATTAAAAAAAAATATTAAATAGCCTGTACACGGAACAAACCTAAATTTCTGCAAATATATGTAACGTGCACTGATTAGCCATAACATTAATACCTCTACAATATCTGTCAACTTTATCAGCTCCACTTATTATATAGAAACACTCTGTAGTTCTACAATTACAGACAGGTACATACTTTATTACCCCCCACCCAGTCAGGACTCCCACAGGATTACCAAAGACCAGGTATTATTTGGGCCGTGGATCATTCTCAACAGATAAGTATACAAAGTTGGCCTACAGTCTGTAATTGTAGAACTATGGATAGATATTATAGAAATGAGTAGGAGGTTTTCATGTTATGGCTGATCAGTGTTTTCTCTAGATAACCTGTTCACTTAGTTTCACCTTGAAAATCAACAAAAAAAGGCAATTTGACCAGAGGCTCCCAAAACTTTTGCATCTTGTACCTCTTAAAAGACATTATAAACTTTATTACATTTTATAAAGATGATATTAATTCTTCCAATAATTCTTAAAGGTGTAGTGACCCAACTAGCCAACACATTCTGATTGCATCACTGTTGCATTGCTAATATTATGATTCACCCCCGCTTTCCTCTTCTAGTGACCAACCATCAAGTAATACGCTCAGCTAGATAGATGAGATAGGAAAACTGTATGACTTCCAGTTTGCATTTACTTTAAATGCTGTCTCATAAAATAAGCCATTTATTCCAGCAAGAGACTAAAATGTAAGCTTGGATCTTCACATTTGGATCATTGCACCAGTAGCTGAATACTTAAGAAACCAGTGGAAGTGAGTTTTTAAAGCAAGATGAAACCAGCATAGAAAAGAAACTTCACATGGTCTATAAATAATATAAAAACAGTCATAAATAATCAGTCAGCTCTCAGGCGAGTTTAACTAGTCTCTCGCTAGCCTCCCACAGCTTTTTGGCCACACCAGCGTCCTTGGCAAAAGCCTGTAACACGGCTGGTCTGCAGTTGCAGAAGTAGCCTCCGTTGTTAGTGATGACCTCATCTGCCACAGCGCAGTGGACGACCGTTTGCGCGCCTGATTCGCACGACACAAAGAACATGAACATGATGACTTTCATCAGCAGCTGGAACAGGAACGAGTAGTGGCATGTCCAGTTGCTCTGGACATAACCTGGAGAGATGAGAGAAGAGGTAAGAGCCACGACTCAAACACTTAATACTATTTGTAATTTTAAAAAGGGCTGCTTGCTGAATGAGCTGAAAATCACAGCAGGGCTATTACTGATGAACTTATTAGAGATCGAGTATTTGACAACTAGTCCAGTGATCAAGAGTATAAAA
Source organism: Megaleporinus macrocephalus (assembly GCA_021613375.1). Taxonomy (NCBI): domain Eukaryota; kingdom Metazoa; phylum Chordata; class Actinopteri; order Characiformes; family Anostomidae; genus Megaleporinus; species Megaleporinus macrocephalus. The sequence continues at coordinate 18,905,626 of CM038725.1, read as the reverse complement.
AACAAGCAATACAATGAATTAATAATAAACTTACAAAGCTAATTTTACAAACTATTTTACTGGACGAAATTCACCTGGATGCACCGCATATGCTGTCACTCCTTTATTCTCCATCATGCGTGCGAGCTCCTGCGTGAAGTAAATGTTGGCGAGTTTGCTGCGGCAGTAGGTGAAGAAAGGGAACAGGTTGTAGTTCAGGTCCTGGAAGTCCAATCTCTGGTACTTGTAGTTGGAGCAGGCGAGCGTGATCACTCGACTGGGGGCGCTCTCCTTTAGTCGTGGCAGCAGCAGGTTGGTGAGGAGGAAATGCCCCAGGTGGTTCACCCCGAAACACATGGAGAAATTGTCATCGGTCCAGTCCAGGACACTAGGCACACCTTGACAGGTCAGGGATAGAACAGAACATGACATGCAATCACTGTTACTGCATGTGGAATAGTCACAAAAAGATACTGTCACTGTTTTTTTCTGGTAATGCATACACAGTGATTCAGATTGGTTTAATGTGAAATGGTTAATTGTAGAAAACCTTACAGACTGTAGTTTCATTACAGTGATAGTTACAAACCAGGGGTCCCCATGTCTACATTACGAATACAGTTATTCTATTTACTATCCAAACCACCAGTGAACCTACATGCATATTCAACTGGCACCACAGGCATCTCTTGGGATATGTCTGACACAACTCAATAACAACTTCTTCACCATTGATAGTAAGACATTATCGCATTGCATTGTGGTATACATTGTAAATTCTAGCACACATTATCTGTACACTACATTTTGGGAGGTTGACAATGAATCATATAGGAAATGAAATGTATTGCTTTTCGAACAACACTACAAAATGACTGACACACTATATACTGTCTGTAATCGGGAGTAATTCCAACACTGCTTTTGTTTACATCTTAACCATTTAATTATGTAGATTTTTTAAAGGGTTGAGTTCCCCTTTAAAAAGTTAAAGGCTCATTTACATGACATAGCCTAAAGCCAATATTGTATTACCACAAAACACTGTGGAGCAAGTATCTGCAATTACAGCTGAAGGGCTTCTACCACACTCACCTGCATTATTGATGAGAATGTCCAGCCTCTTCTCCTTCTGTAGGAAGGTTTTGCTGAATTCTCGTATGGACCTCATGTTAGCAAGATCCACCTCCATGTATAGGACATTCATGCTGTGGCTTCTTGCCTTGATCTCCCTCACAGCCTTTCTCGCACTGTCCTCGTCCCTACAAGCGATGATGACTCTGGCTCCTCGTATAGCCAAAGCCACGGCCGTCTCTTTGCCAACTCCAGAATTTCCTCCTAAAACATACAAAAGAAAAAGGTCAATACAGGGTGTCCTCGTATGATAAACAAGCCTGGCGGCCTCTTTCTATACAGTCATATTTTATGTAGGGTGGTATTCAGCCTTTTGCTCTAGAATGAACCATTTCACATGAAACCCCTTTGAATGACCTTGTTTACATCCCAGTAACTGAATTACACACGAAATTCTGAAGAAAAAAGGTGGAATTCATCTTTGATGTATAACTAACCGTCAGCTAATATTTTCTTACAAGAGAAAGAAACTCACTGAAGAATAATTATTGGAATAAATTGCAAAATAATCCAGGTTTGATGAGGTGACAATAAAAAGGAGACAACAACATGAAGAACCTGAATCATTTCTAGCTTAGCATCACTCACCGGTTATAAGAACTGTTTTCCCATCCAGTCGCTTCACGTCCATGCAGTAGATTCTTCTTTTCATCCATTTTAGTATTAAGAAAGAGAAAAGTGCGGCGAGAATTGTGTACAAAAGATACATGGTGTGCTAACTAACGTTAGCTAGGTCAGCTAGCTGAGTTAGTCAGTCAATGTTAGCCGTACAGCCTGCAGGAGTGTGGTAGTTAGCTGGTTAGCTAGTTCGTAACATTAAATAAACGCTTTATTTGGCTGCAGGAAAATAATAAACGGGAGAGTTTTAGCAGTGCTGCCTTTCCATACAGAACACGCTGCATGTAATTTGGAGCCTGCTTGCTAAGACTGAAATAATCAGGTGATAACATCCAGACCGGCAGGGGCGCTTAGGAGAGATACTGTGTTAGCGTACATCACTACTGCGGACTGAAGAATAGGTGTTAACGTGTAGGGCTGTCTGTGGAAAGTAGTCGAGAAAAAGTGGCCACAATGATTTCTACACGCTCAGCCGAATGTCAGTGTGAAGCACTTCTTGCTTCTTTTGTTTCAGAGGACAGTTTAGATCCTGCCGTTAAAGACACGCTTACCGTTTTCATGGAGAAGCTAACAGAGAGTGCTAGGTTGGTAAACACGCATGGAGACTGTAACAGTCACACCGCTTTAGTTTCTCATCAAGTTCAAGTCAGTTTTATTATTCGCCCGTATTCATTTTCCCTTTCCACCTTAAATGGTGCAGCAGTTACATTCTGACACCTCGGGCTTCGTATTCTTATTCGTCAGCTGCTTGTTGAATTTTTCCTGTGCCGCCTTAAATGGTGCAGCAGTTACATTCTGGCAATGTGATGCCAGTTCCAGCCTATATTTTGTAACTGTGTCAAGTATATATATATATATATATATATATGTATATATATATATATATATATATATATATATATATATATATATTATGTATGTATGTATGTATGTTATGGCCGTTTTTCTAACAGGACCGCAGTGAGGAGAAGTAAGGAGCGCTCTCTGGAAGAAGCCTGGCAGATGCTGAGGAAAATCCCAGTGCAGTCTTTACAGCATCATCAGCATCTTCGCCACTTGGTTCAGCTTATTCTTGCCCTGCAGCAGGAGGCGGTCAGCACATCATCAACCTGCCGGAAAATAGACCAGGCAAGCTGTCAGTCTCTCTTCATAGACCTGACTAGCTTAGAGCCCAGCTCTCAGATGCCATCCTGGCCAAGGTTTGGGCATCCCAGTCAAATTTACTGTGAACTGTTAAGTCAGTGGAAGAAGAACTGATCTTTAATTGGCATGGTGAAGCAATCTTTTTAGATTTAAGCCAAGATTAGTGTATTTTCTTTGTACAGTCTTAAAGGGAAAGAAATGGTGCCCTCAAAAGATTTGAGCTCCCAGCTGACTTTGACTTAGGTCTCAATGGCTTGTTCACAATCATTGCTAGGAAAAGCCAGGTAATGTCAAAGCTCCTCTAAGCAGATGTCTACCATTAAAATATTTGATTTCCACAAAGCAGGAGAAGCTAAAAGACAATTAAAAAAGTGTTTTTCATGCAGCCGTTTTCCCAGTTAATAATGTAATTTCATGATGTAAGTTAACAGATACCGTGGAGGTCGGGTTGAGGTTTGGAAGAGCTTTCTTTCAGAAACAAATATTTGTTGTATTACTAGAAAGTCAAATCCAGATTAACTGCAGAAGACTTTCAGGAATATTTGCAGACTGAAATGGTGCTGCACTATTCTACTGTGAGAAGTTTGCAAAGGAACACTTGATGCATGTTGTAAACCGGCCCTGTGGACTTGTGAAGTTCAAATAGAACTTTGTTGCTGCAGTCAGCAAATGCTTTTGGAGAAAAAAAGGATGCCAGATTTCTTGAACGAGAAATTTTATGAAACCTGGACCATTAAGCAGGGATTGTGCTTTGAGCTTGTGTTGCAGCCAGTGGTAGAAGGAAGCAAGGATTCAGGTAAATACAGGCATGTTCTTTAAGCAATGGTCTGTAAAACTGAGGAAAAAAAGTGGATAGCTTTTACATCAGGATAATGATCCTAAACACACCTCAAAGCCTTAGGAGGCTCAAGCTGAAGGGTTTTTCATGGCCCTCACAGTCCCTCAATCTCAACAATAATGAAAACCTGTGGATAGACTTCAAAAGAGTAGTGCATGCAAGATAGCTCAAACAAGAACAAGAAGCCTTTTGCAAGGACGAATGGGCAAAAATCACTAAAACAGTAATTAAAAGCTGTGTACAGAGATTTTGACTAGAGGTGCCTATGATTTTCACTGTGTAATGCAGTATTTGGGTGATTCCTCCCTTAAGATTGTATAAGTATTAAGCAGGACAGAGTACATACCTACAGAAACACAGTAAGGTTTTGTATTTAAGAGTGTTATATGAATGTCTAAATTCCAGAAAGTGTATTAAAGTCGTGTATTTTATCTGCAAGGCTCATTTTGTTTTAAAGCTCTATCACACCTGGTTCCCCTTAAGACTTTTAGCTTACAAATAAAACGATGCCTGTGCGCCACTGGATCAGAGCTAAAGGGGGCAACAGCATCTTTACAGCATCTTCAGTTAAATGCTGCAGCTTAGAGTTGGTGTGTTGTAGTCTGTATCATAACACAGTAAAGCACTGGCCTGTCCTTCCCATGTTATTAGCCTAGTGTTTCTCAGCCCAGTCTTGTAGCCCACCTGCACTGTGTTTCTGTTCTGTCATTAGCAAACGGTCAGATCCTACTGGAGTTGGATGAGGAGCAGAAACGAGACAAGCGTGTTTGTGGGTTTATATTTATCGCCCCTGTATAACCCCTTTCACAACTGATAGTCACATAATCTTGGTTGGGTTCTGTTACAGATGCTGCAGCACTTGGCTCGGACTGAGCAGCCTTTAGTTTTGGAGGAGGTCCAAAAATGTCTTCACAAAGTGCTGTACCACCAGCAGGTAAGGAAAGATTTATTCTAGTATCACTTTGCAGAGGGAGTTTGTGTTGCAGCAGAAATGTGATGTAGTAACTCTTCTTTTGCAGGTGCTGTCATTAAAGGACCTCCAGACTGGTGAGTGTTAGCTATTTTGGAGACCAGTATTGAAGCATGTGCTCTTTCACAGCTCTGAGTTTGTTTGTCTCATCTTTCACAGTCTCCATGTTCCTGGAGGACAGTATGACTGGGCGAGAAGTTTTAAGACAAGCTTGCATGTCACTGTTGAGTAAAGTCACGGAGTTACTACCTGTCGTTATGAAAGAGGAGGCGATGAGAAACGGACCACTGTGTTATCAGACTGTTAAGGTAAGGCCTATTTGAAAGGATTTGCTTGTTACAATTGAAGCAGCTGTTTTTGTTGTAACATCTGTCGGTCGTGTGTCTCCAGGTGTGTTTGCAGGTGTTCCAGCTGTTGCCTGAGCAGGTAGCACCGCTGGTGTTTGGGAAGCAAAGAGGCGAGCCATCTATGACCAAAATTCTGGGATTTCTAATGAATGTCATCTTAGGAGAGGTTAGTGCTTTCAGGGCTGTATTTCTCTAAATTAGGAGTGCACTTTATATCAGTGGCCATTAGGGCTGTGTATTGGTAAGAACCTGGCAATACAATACGTATTGTGATACAGTGGTCACGATTCAATATATCGTGATATATTGTGATATTGCTAGCAAAGTAATATATATAATTTTTTCAAGTCCTACTATTAAAGCATGCCACTATATGAACAGGTTTGCCAATGCTTAGAATAGCATTGCACCCTTGTGCTGCTTGTTAATGTTGGAGAGGAGCTGAAATGGATTACAACACTGCCATCTAGTGGTCAGAGATTTAAACACAACACACAATGATACACTGTATGCCAGGAATCTGCTAGGTGTATCGATACTGTGTTTTTGAGAATCGATACTGTATCACAAAACATAATATCCTGATATTCGATATTTTGCTATTTTATTACACCCCTAGTGGCTTTTAGTGGCTATTTGTCAGAAATTATATAACTGAATTGTGGTTATTGCGTTAATATCAGAATTAGAGGTGATAATTACAATAATAGTAGCTAGTTACTGTTTGCACAGCCCTGCTGCAAAGAAAAAGCTGTATTTACATTTAGTCAATTTATTTTGGTCATACAGCAGCTTTGTCTTATACATTTTATAGATTTTTTTGTATATTTTTTAAATATACAATATATTTTTACATTATATAATATATTGTTGAACCATATTTTAAACCTTTTAGTAAACAACATTAATCCCTATTTGAATTTCTGCCTCAATTCAGCTTTTATTTGCTCGAAAAAAGTAAAATCTGTTTAAAGTCTGATTTCAAAGCAATAGCTTTATGAATCTGGGCAACATGAATATAGTAAAACGAAATGATTAGTTGCTTGTTTCAGTATCGCCTACAATAACGAGTCAGTTATTAGTTATTGTTTTATTGTTTTGTGCTAAAAATGCACTGTATACATACAAAAACAAGACTTTTTACTGTTGTGTATGTAGCCATGATATAAAGGTCATTATTTTCAGAGAAGTTCTATGAAACTCTATGTACGTACTGTGGGATATGTTGTTATATTGAGTTTTATGTTGAATGTATTGTATTTCTCAGACTATGAGCAGGGACACCCGCTTACTGGCAGGAACTGCAGTTGCCATGCTGATCTCCACAGCAACCGACAGTGAGAGTGGAGGCTCATCTGCCTGGAGTCTTCTGCAGGTTACCAGCAGGGGTGAGCTAGAACAGATCAGAGAGCCATCTGGCCTTCAATTCAGTCTGTGCTGTACATTTTAACATAGCACTGATTTAGATCATTCACTGTTACTATTATAATCAGCTCTAATAGTAAATAACATATGTGATCATTTTTTACTAAATAAGATTCTCAGGCCATCTTAATGGGATGCAATGCTGTGTAAATATTTATATATTCAGAATATATAAATAAATATATTTATTTATTTATATTTACAGAATTCAATTCAATTCAGCTTTATTGTCATTATACCAACACAAGGCTGTACAGTATAATGGAGCACTGTCACTGTTACTTCTACAATGTGGTTAAAGTAAAAAAAAAGTTGAAGAAAGAAAAAAAGCAATAGTGCAAATACAAAAGACAGAAACTCAAGACAATATATGCAAAGCCAGTAAGTACTACATGTGCAAAAGCATTAACCGCACTGTCAGTGTCAGAATGTGGCTGGAACTGGTGCAAACAGCAGTTAACATAAATATGTAGTAGAGCAATGAATATGTAGTATATGAATAAAATGTATATATACAATCTATTGTATTTTTTAATAATGATTCTGAATTATAAAAAAAAAAAAATAAATCCTGAAGAATTGTAATAATATTGTTTGATAGGTCGACCCCTAATTTTTATTCAGCAACTAAAAATGTGTAGAAGTGTGTTCTGTATAGAGAATAAGTTCACATATTTTATATCAAGTGTGCCCAAACCTTTGCATATAACTAAGTGTGGGTTTAATTTGGTTTATATTTGTATATTTTCTGTAATATGATGTTGTAGTTTAATGTAGATAAATGTGTGTGTGTGTGTGCGTTGTGCGTATGTAGAGCGGTGGAGTTTGACGGTCGGTGGTCTGCAGGTAGACTGTTGCTCTAGAGATAAGGACGGAGTGGACAGACTGGCTGTAGGCAGAGGATTGCTGACCTGCTGTGCAAAGGACATCCTCATCAGTCGTCATAGCAACAAAGAGGTACGTCAGTGTGCTGCACTAGCACTGCGCGATTGGAATTCACCAGGATCAGAATTGCTCTAACTTGCGATTAACAATGAAAAATGTATTTGTGGTGTAAGATCGAGAGCCAGCTAAGCCTGCTTCTGAGTGCGGCTGATAGATCTCGCCAAAGGTTTCAGCTGTTTGTAAATGTTTTTGAAGTGTGTGTGAAAAGGACAACAGGACTGCAGTCTGTAATGCTTGCTGTGAAAAAGGTTGTCAGAAAATGTGAGCTTCTAGGAAAGGGAAAATAAACTGCAGGGATTGGCTGATACATTGACCAGCGGCTAAAATGCTTTGGCCGGTTTTTACTAATCACTGTCTTTAACCGAAAGATCACAGTATTTGGGTTAAATGTACCCAGGATTTTTTATTGAAATCTATATATTAGTTATTTAAATAACATCAGTAAAATCAAATAATGTCCTCCACTGAAAGTGAGAGACAACTGGCTAATTAACTACTAAGTAAGTAATTACAATTGTGGTTGCTAAGTATCTCATAGAATTATAACATAGACAAAATAAAAACAAAATTGTAAATTCCTCGTTTGAAGCAAAAGTCTTAGCCAGTTCAGATTATGCACCGTAATAATCTGATATAATTATGATATATAATAATATTGGAAACCAATAAACAGTGATGCTCTCTTTATTGCTTGTGGCACTCAAAAGTAGGGGTGTGTTTAAAAAAACGATTTTTCAATTCAAATCGATCTTCATTTGAATAATCCGATATCGATTCGTATCCTGAGATCAACCTTTAAAATTAGCATTCCAGCCCCCCCTGCCCGCGTGATCAGCCATTGTGTTTTTGCGCAACGAGATCTGGCTGGGGGCGCACATCAGCATGGCTAGAGCACAAGTGAAGGCGCCCCAGAACTTGAAAGCAGATGTCTGGCTACAGTCCTTGTGTTCCTTGTACATTTACCACAGTGGTTCTCTGAAAATCTCTTCATATTCCAACAAAACATATTATTGTAACTAAAATATCCCTAGATTAATCGATATTGAATCGAATCGGAAATCGAATTGAATTGGGACCTTCAATTCGATTGAAGGTCAGTGGCAATACCCAGCCCTAGTCATAAGCAAAGCTTTAAAAACACCCAAAAATCATCAGCTGATACATCTGCTTTAGGTTTTTTCATTTTTTAATCTTAGTGACTGTATAATGCAGTTCTTACTTTCTGTCTTCTTTATTGGTTTTCAGTATTGGAGGATGTTTGTTTTGATGTCTCTCTCCACCTTCTCTCATACTGTTGCCTATGTTTCTTAGGTGTGCCTCCTTATAGATGGACTGTTTCCTCTAATCTCAGCTTTGCACATGGAGAAACCGGACTATCAGTATCATGTGTTTCAAGGTATTGCATCTGTAGATATATCATATAAGTGCTTGACCTGTGAATATGAATACATGTTGTTGTAAAGAACAAGTTTCCATTGACTTTGGCATTGTTTGCTAGTGATAACATGAATTAGTGATATATTTTTTTCAAACATGCTTTGATTGTATCAGTTCTACTTTCTATACAGGAGCACTTAGTAGTTCTACAATTACAGACTGTAGTTCATCTGTTTCTCTTCATACTTGTTCTTACCCTGTTATTGAGTGATTGAGACCGCCACAGAGCAGGTGTTATTTGGGTGGTTGATCATTCTCAGCGCTGGAGATACACTGATGTGGGGGTGCCATTGTTGCACTTGTATGTGTGGATCAGACACAGCAGTGTTGCTGGGGTTTTTAAACACCTTCCTGTCACTGGTGGTCTGAAAATAGTCCATTAACTAAGACTGTCCAGCTAATAGTGTCCCTCTGGGCAGCGTCTTGTGATCACTGGTGAAGAACTAGATGATGACCAACACAAACACCTTTATACCTACTAGGTGGATCAACAGGGTAGGAGTGTCTAATGGAGTGGACAGTGAGTGGGCACAGTGTTTAAAAACTCTGCTGTGCCTGATTAACTTGTATCAGCACAACACACACACCACCACATCAATCCTCTGAATGGAATCAGCTGTTTCTTGATTGCAGTGTTTATCATGTGGCTGAGAAGTGTTAAAGAATGTCTTCTGGAGATTTGGGAGGTGACTGGTGCTCCTTTACTTGGGGAAGGCTCAAGCCTGCGACACACACTCACACAGATCATTTGGAACAATGCAGAGAGCCCGGTAAGACCCTGAGACTTCAGCAGGCTTGTGGAGATGTAATGCTGAAAATAGATCCCCTAAGCAGAGTATGAAGAAAGCAATACACACTATGACTGTGCTCATTTATTTATTTGTTATTGTTGTTTCTTTTGCATCTACAGTTAGAAGGCGTTTCTGAGTCAGTGCGCACGGCCTTCTGTCTGTTTCTGGAAGTCTATGATCTGGACTGCCAACATTACGGGGACTCTGAGAAACTACTTTATGCAGAGTTACTGGACAGGATCGCAGAGCTGCCCTGGGAGTCCAAGGCAAAATACCCACCGCTGTGTGCCCTTCTGCCCTATGTGGGAACAGACAAGGTGAAACATCACATAGAAGACTATTGGAGTGGTCTGTGGTGGTGTGACTAATTGGAAAGAGTTAAAAAAGCACTGCAGTCTGAAATCATGTGTGGCAAAGTCTATTTAGATGCAACAGCTATTTGCGTTGCAGTCTGTTTTAGTTACGTCTATTTAGATGTTATTAAACACAACAGTAGTATAAAGATTTTATACATTGAACTTCAGACGTTTGGAACAACAATTCAAATGTTTGGGATTCATGTGTAAAATAATGGGTTAATAGTTTCCTGAGGTGTAATCCTTATCTAACAGGGTGCTGCTGGGACTCAAACGTATCATTCCATATGTCCATATATGAAAAGTAAACTGCAAAAACAGCTTATTTTGAATTCTCTATTTCTGTTATTTCAGTGAAAACTACCCATTCAGGCTAGAGCAATTTAGCCCCACTCATTCACGCTGAAGTTGTACAGCTTTTTGAATGAGGCACAATACAGGGCAGCCAATCAGAACACAGGGTATTTACATATGTCAGTTTTAAAGGCACAGTAATAAAAACAGCTTGTTTAATTCTAAGGTAGGAAGAAAAAACTAAAATGTGGGAAATAGGCTCTTTAGATAAGGAGATGCTTACTTTAGTATCAGATAAGACATTACATGTGGAGCTGTTTTTTACTAGTTTCAGTCCACACAGTATAAGTTAAAATTGGTTTAAAGTAACATCAGTATTTTCTTATTGCACCTAGATGACTTGATTCGTGAGTAAATCTGTTAGTATTGATATCATTAAGAACACAGAGTCTCAGCCAAGTATTTTCGAAGGTTGCACTTTTACAGTTTTACAAAAACCATAACTAAGAAACACTGTCACGTGTGAATCTGGCTGAAATTCAGTGTTGTATCAGTGACAGTTTTGAGTGATGAATCAGTAGATAAAAATAATAATAATAATAATAATAATAATAATAATAACAACAACAAGCATCATTACCTTATTGGTATTACTCTGTTATCCTAGAGCATTGCCACCAAACCCTAGGTTTTGCACAGTTGATCTGTTCTCTCCTGTAGCACACCTGAGCTAGCTAATTAGATAAATTAGATGTGGTGTAGATTAAATTAGGCGCACAAATGTCCCCGGGACTGAAATTGTGATATCTTGTCTTAGGGGGTGGGCTTAGGGTCCTGCTTGCTTACCACCGCCCCCACAGGTGGCATTTCTACAGTGCTATTTGTATATTTGTAGGTAGATCCTGCCTCGTTGTAATAAGTGAGATATATTTATCTGTAGCTGCTGGTATTATTTATAGGTAATAAATTGTGCTGAGCCTCTACTTACCTCTGTGTGTACTGTACCACCCTTATTATTGTATTGTTTTGTGTTACTGTGCTGTATTGTGTAACTGCTACTGACAGCTAAATTTCCTTTGGGATCAGTAAAGTGTCTGTCTATTTATCTATCTAATCTCTTTCAGGTTCTGGAACAGTATCCTGCTTTACCTTCTCATATCCTCAAGTGCCTCTCTGTCAATCATCTTGCACCTTGTGCCTCTGAAATCTACAAATCCCTCCTTCAGGAACAGAGACGAGAGCTCACCACTGGTCCACTGAAGAATGGACCGCTCACTGACCTGTACTTGGCGAGTCAGTGGGCTCAGCGTTGGCAGCCCACAGTCCTGAAAGCTTTGACCTCTGATGTTACTCTACTGCAGAATAACTGCTCCAGCTACCTCCTGCCCTGCACACTGCGCTGCTTCCCTGAAGCATTTGACAGCCTTCTGCCTGCTCTGGATCCCACCGCTCCAGGACACCTCCGGGCCTGGGCCTGTATTATGAGCGCCCAGAGGGCCACCAGCGGATGTTCACCTTGGTCTTCGGACAGCACCATTGCCATGGAGACCCTGCAACTAGCCCTGTCTTCTCTGGATGACAGCGTCCGACTGGCAGCGTTCAGCCTTCTCTGCTGTAGCCCAAAGACTAAAGAGGCCCCAACGCAGACAGAGTACTCCATCATGAGGAGCTTCCTACCTCTAAATATGAACAGCGAGTCTTCTCCGTTTCGCCAGCACCTTCAAGCAGGGGTCAGGAAGTTCCTGGTGCGTGTACGAGACAGCTGCTTGGCAAGCCTCAAGGGTCAAAAAAGCAAAAGAGGGCGGAGCGAGAAAGAAGAGATGGAGCTTGAACAAGGAGTCGGTAGGGACCTGCTACACTATTCTGCTTTTATTGCCAAAGTCTGAGATGTTCTGCTGGTTAGGCTTTTTAAAGTGATGGTTTAAACTAAACAAGTTTGTTTTCGTTCCTTTTTCACCAGACATAGTCAGCTAAGACATGATTAGTGTCTGGAGTTTGCTTCTTTAGCTTTGCTCTGGAGAGGCATAATGGAAGTGTATTGCTCCAAGTCAGCCTAAATCATCACACACTTGATTCTAACCACTTTTCTCTGGCACCAAACCAAATACTGCAATCTTACAAAGGCCAGTAGTAGCAACCATCTCAAAGTCTAAATCTTTGTCCATTTGTATGATAAAAGAATTCCACATGGTGTCTGAAACCATGTAAGCAAGTCTCTCTGAGATTACTTTACAGCTTGGAATAATTTGAGGTAAGTATGGTTGCTTAAGGATGCTGTTCACACAGTGCTGAATGGTGGTTATAAGCTTCCACTATATGTTTGCTACATTAACCTTGTTGCTGCAGCGTAAAGCGAAAGCAGTGCACAATGTGTTTGTGTTTTTGTTGATTGTCTACACTTTGGATTAGGGAACAGCTATGTGAATAAAATTTTTGGCAAACCCATCATGTTAAACCGTTCTAGTAGCCAGCAGTGTGTGCATGAGCTTCCATTGCGCATGTTCTACCTAGCATTGTTTGTTAAAATCGGAATTGTGGAAATGATGGAAATGTCCTCTCACAGGCTTTGTAGAGTGGCTGGCTCAGCTGCCTTTGGTCAACTTAGTTCCTGGTAACAGCTTCCAGAGGAAGAAGACGGCTCTGTTGCTGTTGAGTGCTGTTCTGGAAACCTGTTCAGATTGCTGGAGCCCAGACAAGAAGAAGGGTCAGCCTCCAGGTATAGAAGCAGCTCCGCTTCAGTTAGTATTGCTGTGCTTCAGCAGATATAATAATTTAATGATATAATTCCGATATAGTTTAGGGTCGGCGCTGAATTGTGTGGGATGGTAGATCTCCAGGACCAGACATTGACCCACCCGACTTAGATGTAGTCAGTCAAATAAAGACGTCCAAATTTAATCTAACCCTATCAACCCTATCAAACCCTTAAACTTAGTCGTCACAGAAATGGTCCAGATTGTTTCTGTAGGAACAGATCACCAAAACCTCTCTCAAGCTGTATCCAGAACTTAAGGTTGCACTCACTAGTTAATTTGTTTTAGGAAACAGTATAACTGACTGCAAACTATAAAAATGAACAAAACTACAGGCAGTCCTTTTTTGTTCACACCAGAGCTGCTATTGAACACGATTTTTTTTTTTACTGTCACAGCCTTGTCACAGATTCTAAATCAGCATTCCTTTTGCTGACATAGCTTGTGAATACAGTCCCTGTTGTCTAAATAGGTTATCTGCAGCATTCAACTAAACTATCAGGTTAATTATCAATTATCAATGTCATGCTGTGTTTAAAAGCACATCTATACGTCTGTACAACCGTAATAAAGACCTGGATTCTCTATGAGCTAACTGAATGAAGTTTTGGTGATGGATTTTATCCAGAAATGGTTTTAGCTATTTGGATGACTGTTGACTAGTGGTCCAGTGTTTGTCAGCCTTTTTCACTGAACTATTCCTTTTATTCTTAGCAAACATGGCTGCTCTGATTAACTGGGCAAGGCACAGGGCAAAGTGGGATTTCTTCTCCAGATCAAGACAGTTGGTCCTGATTGGCTGCTTGGAAGATGCAACCAATGAGGTAGATATCCAGGAGAATGTTATCAAAAGTAAAACTGACTGTCTTCCATTATTTGCATTTATTTATTCTGAATTAAAGGACATTCAAATGATTCATGATGAGTTGTATTGCTGTAGATATAGCTGTAGCTGTATTTATGCAGATAATAAAACACCCTTGTTGTCTTCTAGATCCGCGAGCAGGCAGCTGAACTGCTTGTGAAGTTTTTTCCTCACCCTCTCCAGCCTGAAGTAGTCAATGTGCTCTTCAGCCGGGCACAGAGGCTGCTTCACAGCCCACGCGTGCAGGAGGCCCAGATGGGGTCTCTGATGGTCAAGCTGCTGTTACAGAAGTGAGTTAGCTTGTGTTCTTCAAGTCTAAATGTTTTATATGCTTGTTTCCATCAGTGCTTTTTCTATTCAGCAAAGCTTCGTCCACATTTGGTTTCATGTTGGTCCGTTTGAAGTGTGGTTTGTCCTTCAATGTGTTTTGTTTTGGCAGACTACTGTATTTATTGATCTACTGGGTACCTACCATAGCTTTTCAGGAGACTTTGCTGTTCATGCTGCTCACAAAGCTCTTCTGGGCTGTAGGTCTGTATCTCTGGACGGTTTGGTGGTGAAAAGTGTAAAGCAGGGTCAAAACAAGTCACTCAAGCTGATTGAACACCTGCTGGAGTGCCTGAGGCAGCAGTACATTACTGCCAAAGAGGACATGCTGCTTGCGTCCCGCTCTTCACCTCTACACGGTAAAACAGAGGAGTGTGTACTTTAGTGTGTGTATTTGAAAGGGTGATATTTTGATTATTATCATGATAGAAAATCTTTTCTGAGCATATTGAGGGTTTTCCTAGCACTTCAAAAACACTGACAAACTACATGCTTCCTGTTTTTATGTAACTGAATGTTTGTAGGTGTTGTTAGTGCTCTGCAGCGGTGTCTGCTGGAAGTTCCTGGAGCTCTGACTGAAGCTCTGGACCACAGCGTAGCAGAAGAAATACTGTCCTTGCTGGAGAAGATCACTCTGCTGTTGCTGGGCGTGCTCTATGGAGACCAACATACCAAAGATAAAGGTACTCTTACTGTAGCTGCTCAGAGCCACAGACTGTTAATGAAACAGTTAATGATTTGTTTTTATACATTTACTATCTGTTACTTTCTGTTAAGAGATTAATTGCATTAAAGAACACTAGATTTTGTGTTGTCCTAAACAGTGTGAGCTTCTTTTTGGTCTATTCCAGAGGTCCCACCCTCTTTCTGTGACATGGGCAATGCGATTAGCTCTCTGATTGGTCAGGGTGGGAAAGGTCAGACAGGGTTAGATGAAGATGGAGAGGATAACGTGCTGCTGTCTGAAGAACACAGTCTGGTTCTGACGTGCTGCTGGGTCACACTGAAGGTAGAGAAAGGCCTCGAAATGGAATCTGTTCTCCTAAAGGCTTAATAAGTGAAAACATTTTAATACAAATCATATTCTGTAAAAAGATCATGTGGCTATTTTGCAGTTTTGCTGAAATCTTAAATAAAAATGTTTTAAAATATTCAGGATCATAATGTCAAATGAAGTCTGCTAACCACCTCTTTTCTTGAACAGGAAATAGGGATTTTTCTGGGCTCGCTGGTGGAGAGAATGCTATCAGTGACCTGTAAGGAGACGACACAGCTAACCAGAGAAGAAGTGCAGAGGGCTTCAAACGTGTTTAAAGACATTATTCTCAAATGCAGACACTGGGTATATAGCATCACCTGTACCTTAATTTTGAGACGTTCTTTATTGTATAATTGATTTGTTTGTAATATTTTTACAGGGATGTTTTACTATTTCAGCTCCTCCACATTGAGCTGAAGTGGTTAAGACCATGTTACTCTGTCTGTGTCCTGCAGGGGGCAGTGGAGGGCTGCTGTGTTGGATTCACTAAGTTCTGTGCGGCTCTCCTTGCTGACTGTGATCCAGACCTTAGAGAGATTCCTGGCCATATGCTACAACAGGTAGTTTACCAAGCAGAGCTCCTTCATGTTGCTTTTATTTAATGTTTTCATAGTTTCTGTTCATACATTTATGTATATTTTTGTGTACTGAATACAAAAGATGATAAACAACAAATATGGAATACAAAATTGGCCTTGTATGCTTATAATAAATTACAATGGAAATACATTTGAGGAATATATCATATCCTATTCTATGTTGCACATAGAATAAAGTCATATGACTACTCACTTATCACAGAAATATACATAATACATTCATTAGTCAAATTCAAATTTGATTAAATAAAATATTATTTGTGGTAATGTTTCACTTTTAAAAGTAGTTAGTGTCATATATATATATATATATATGTCTTTCGCTGTCTGTGCAGGGTCTGAATGTTCTTCAGTCCCCACGAGCCACCTCAGTGACGAGGCGTGCAGCAGGGCTGCCCGTGCTCATTCTGGGTGTGTTGGCTGCAGAGGAAAACAGTGCTTCTCGTCCTTTGTTGGCCCACACTGTGAACACACTAATAGAGACTGCCAGGGCCCCGGTGCCTGAGGACTGGGACCAGACAGTTGACCTCCCACAGGTATCCTGTGTTCATCATTACAGTTACACAACAGGTGTCTATACTAGGGTGACCAGATGCCCCTGTTTTCTTGGGACTGCTCCTGATTTAGTGGCCTACCCCCCCGGCTGGAGATGTTAACTGTGAATTAAAAACATCATTTACTTGCTCGCCTGTTTTTAGAAGATACTGCTGTCAAGTGAGTTCACAGCATCATCACTTAGTCTGTTCATGGGGTGACATGGGGTAACCCAGGTTAAGCCGGGGTGGGCTTTCAGGTCTTGAGAATTACAACAGGGTGATTTGTAAAGGCATAGAATCTACTTAAATGTAGCTACTGTGCCGACTCTGGACTCAGATGCAGTTCTTACTACTCGAGTGCCTGTCGTCGTCTTTCTGCCCGCCCCCCCCCCTTCCCCGGGCTTAATATTTACATTACAAATTTGCTTCACTCACCATGATTTGTGGCTTGCTGCTCAGCAAATGTTATACTGTTGCTAAAAGCATAGATGAACCATTAAAACAAGACCATTAAAACCGAACCTGTTGCAGTGTGTATGCTGCTCATTGGATGGGTCTGGTTGTGGTTTAGCTGTAACCTTCCAGTTCTAGTAATTCATTGCTAGACTTAATTTGGAATTGCCTTTGTGCTGTCTCTCTCTCATTCTCTCCCCTTCTCTCTGTTTCTTTATGTCTCTTTCTCTCTGTCTTTCTCTAGGTGTGTGCAGTTCACACACTGCAGACCCTGGTGAGGGGCTCCAGTCTGGGTTTGAATATTCTTCAGTATGCCCCCGCTATTGCTATCCTATCCCTCACACTGCTTAGCTCCCCGTGCTGGGCCATGAGGAACGCTGCACTGCAGCTCTACAGTATGCAAAGCCCTTTTTCATTAAGGATGCCAGCGGAGTCTGTTTCTAGCTTTAAACATTTTGTACTACCAAACTAGAATCATCCCTTTTCCACATTTTTATATTTCCTTTCAGCTTGTTTGGTTGCCAGTATCTGTTTACTGTGCAGTAAAATTAGCCTGGAATATATTAACTAGGCTATAATAAAGGTCATGCTGTCATTGTTATTAGTAGATGGGATGAAAGCAAAGGCACTTCTTGACCTTGATCTTTCCTTCCTCAGGTTCTCTTAGTTCTCGGATGTTGGGTCAGCGGCCTGCTGGTGAACATGTCTCCGCCCAGTACGGCATGTCCCCTCCCGCTTTCTTCAACCACTACCCTGCCCTGCAGCCCTTCCTCCAGGGGGCGCTAGAGAGTGCAGCTGCAGATCTGCATGAGAGCAGGCTGAGTCTTCATCCCTCCCTTTACCCTGTGCTTACACTGCTGGCCAAACTTCAGCCTGGAGCCCAGGAGCAAACACGGTATGAGTAATGGAGAGCTCAATTGATAATATATCCTCTATAATAAACGTGTATCTCCATGTTTGTCGATTTTTATGTTTTTACTTCATTCAAATGCAGCAGCTGCTGTTTACATTGTGTGAAAATTTCATGAATAATGGACCAATAGAAATGTTTCCTAAATTCTGGTTCCTTTGACTTACATTTAAAAGTATAGACAGTTTTTGGCCTCTACTGTAACTAAGTTACTCTTAACTCGGAGTTACTATTTTGGGGATACCTGTGCTTCATTGGATAGCGATGATATACAATTTGCCAGGTGCATGGAAAAATGTACAGTTTGGAATTACCTGGTTTTCTGCATTGATTACTATTAAAAATGTTTTCTGATCATTATTAGTCATAGTTATAGAAAAACGCCTTTTCTGTCTTTTATTGAGCACATTGAGTAAACATTCACAGTGCAGGCTAGAAAAAGTATGTGAATCTTTGAGTTGGAGCTTCCCCAAAGCTAATAAATGCATTTATAAATTAATAATAATTAGTAAATTAATAAATGTTCCCTTTTAGAAGACCTCAGATAGATTTTGAGTACAACTGAATTAACAGATTCAGAAAATAAACAGTAGAAGTACCTGGAGGTTTAAACAAAAACGAGTCACTCTGAATATTAACTTTATGACTATCAGTACCTCCATCGCCCCTCCGCATTTTATCAACTGTATTCCATAACTGTCTTTCCTTCGTAGGAGGACATGAGGAAGTTAAGTCCTGAATGGTTGAGAGCTATTTTTGTTGACAGTGCTTTTCTGGTCTTCGTCTCCACAGAGCTCTGTCAGACTTCTTGCCTCCGTTGCTCCAGCTAGCCGCCAGCCCAGTCTATGCTGTTAGAGTAATGTCATCCAGAGCCCTGGTTGCTATGATACCACCCACGGAGTATCTGGCAAGCATCCTGCGGTTGGTGGGAGAGCTGCCAGAGTCACAGGACACCCCATGCTGTCACAACCGCGTACATGGCCAGCTCCTACAGATAAAGGCCATCCTGGTCAAAGCGCTGCATTCTGACAAGTAGGTATCCCACACAGACGGAGTTGGTGTAGGAACAAAAGTACTGACAGCTTAATCAAAGATGTTCAGAACATTTTCAGAAGGATTTTATTTTGGCTTGTGCCACTTCCCACTCAGTAGTTACATAATGTGAAAATCAGTGGAAATCGGAAAAGAAATCGGAAGTCCTTGCATATATTACTAGGATTGATTGAATTTGCCTTCATTTGTGACTGCAGGTTGGTGGAGGACCTGTCAACAGCAGTGATGTGCTTTAATTAAAAACAGTAGTTTTGAAGTTTTATGTTTTGGTTTTTTTTGAGTTTTTTTAAAAAAAAAAAGCTTTTCACTGTCAACACCAGTGACTCTACTAAAAACTCCAATTGTGTTACGTCATTAATTCTCTGTTGCTTATTAATATTTATTAGAAACTCGACTTCTTGTTTGTTATTAATTTGTTGTCATGGAAGCAGGGAAAATCAAAGCAAAAGAAAAAGAGGTGTTGTGTTGTCTCCACTGGTGCTAATCTCTGTAACATGTTGCCGTCTCCAGTCCGTGTGAGTCCTCTTTCCATGAAGTGGTGGAGGGTATGGAGGTCCGACTGTGGCTCGCTTCCCCAGAGCAGCGGTGTCCTCTAGTGCGGCAGGAGTATGTGTCTGTCCTGAGGCTGTTGAAAGAAAACTGCTCTGAGACGTTTCTCTCCCGTCTGTACTCGCTACTGCTGGAGGAGATACATCGAGTGCCACACGTACTGGAGGTGCAAAGAATGTTATTTCAGTACTCTAGAGATTGTCGCTCGAGATTTGAGTCTCTCGTCCTATTAAATATATTTTATTTTTGTATTTATATACACTTTCTTACAGAATTTCTTTGCACATTATATACACTGAACACTTGCAGTTTTAAAACATTGGATTTAATCTGAGGCTTCCTTTCTCAGTCAGTACAGTGTAGAGTCCCCATTTCTGAAGTACTTAAGTAAAGATACTTTGGTCTGCAGATTTTTCTATCCCTTTAAACTCAGTGACTTCAGTGAGTATGTGCTTCTGTTTAACCAGTTTTTCTGCCTGATTGTTCTGTTCAGCTTGGTTCCGCCTCCTTCCATCAAAGTGTAGTGCACTTCCTGTGTGAACATCCGGAGTGGGCGTGGCAGGTCTGGCAGAACCTGTCCAATAAAAGTACAGTCACACGCCTATCATTGGTCAAGTGGGTGACAGAAGGGAGGAGCTGGAGAGGAACCAGGCTGCAAAAGGTTCTAATGAAAGCGATCCAGGTGAGCACACGGTGTCCTGTAACATAAACTGCCTGTGCTATGCAGACAGACTGAAAATGTTTGTGTAACATCACTTGAGGGAACATGCTTATATGTAGAGGGCCAGTTTCGCAAGTCCGGATTTAGTCTAAGCCTAGACTCAAAATGATTTTCAGTGGTGGTACATTGTTGACATTGGCAGTTAAGTCGTAGACTAGATTAAATCCATGGCTGGGAAACTGGCCCAGTGTCATTTTTCTTTCTGTCTGTCAGTATCTATACGGTTTTAGGGCCAGTAGAGGTTCTGTGATTGACTCTGGCAAAGATCTGGCTTTGCTGGCATTTGGTAGTTCATTTTGTTTGTTATTTAACCCAAAACAATGGAAGGAAATTAAGGCTGTAAAATTCCCCTGTAATACAGCCCAGTGGGGTTTAAATCATGCTGGCGATCTCTGGTACAGTGCTTGTGTTCTTGGCTGATTAGGGCGTATTAGCACAGCTATTGTGTTCAGTAATCCTGAAGTACTAACCGGGCTTGGTCCATTGCTGGCATTTACGCCCTGTTCTTATTGTGTGGGAGCGGTTTGCGGTGAACTTTAACCAAGCACACACACACACCTAATTCAGCTCCAGTATATCAGATTAATGACTTTATAATAAATCTTATCAGGCTATTACATCTCCTTTCACATTCTCTGAAAGTGTTTCCGTCCGTTATGTTGAATGTTGATGTTAAATGATGTTGTGAAAGGGATTTCTGTGCTGTACAGCTCATTGCACAGTAGCATTAAGAACTACATTATAAATCTACTGCATACTTAATCTTACTGCACTGATGTAAAGTGGTCATACCTGCTTGCATACACTTGCATAGTAAACAGATATGAGAACTGCTGCGCTCAAATTATTCCTCGAAATTCTTATTGTTTATAGGCTAGGCCAGCTGATTCCAGATCTGCTTCAGCCACTTGCTGAAATGCTTTTACAATAACATATATGCTGTTTGCAGGCCAACCTGAAGGAGGTGCTGTTGGACCAGGATGTGGAGTACAAAAGAGTGTATTTAACAGCACTGGTGGAAGTCCTGCGACCAGATGCTTTGGGTCTAACTGAGCCTGGGCCTCTTCTCTGTGTGCTGGAGGAGGCAGGGGTGAAGGACTCTGTGGAGCTTCTGCTGCAGGATTTGCAGGATGATAGAGGGGGACCAGAGCTGCTCTCTCAGGCTCTGTGTGCTGTCAGTCTGCTCCTTTCTCAAAGGTGGGTTGTCCCATAGGCTGCAGCTTTACTCTAGGTTTATATAGTGTAATACAGAGTGATGTTTGTGGAAGGCATGTCAGTCTGTGACCTTATAACAATTTGAATAAATCGCACTCAAATTTCAAATTTTAACACAATTAGATTTTTATATTTTGGTGTGGATTGTTTGTTTGTTTATTAAAAATACAGTGAGTGTAACTGGAGAAGCTGTTTTACCATAGACTTTTAAAACATTTGAAAATACCTATTTTGCCTAAAACAAGCAGATTGTATCATGTTAAAAGTCATAGCCATTTCTTTTTTTTCCAAAACTAATGTATTAGAATCATCACCATCGATTTAACATCCCATTAATTAATTTGTTAATTTCATTTGTAGTTCAAAAGATATTTCTGATAATATATTAGATTAGATAAATGATAATCGAGTTCTAAAAATGATTGAAAGATACAGAAAAAAAACTCCTAGCCACCATTCAAGACCTGGTGGACGAACAAAACTGTCCCAGTAACATAAACATCAATTACAATTTTCATATTTGAGAAAAACAAAGGAGCTTCACTCCTGCTTCAAATATGAAAACATCCATGGCCATTCTTCCACTGTGAAGACAACACAATGCTACGGGTCTGAAAGAATGTGCAGCTGTCAAGAAACCATTACTGATAGAGATAGATAGCTACTTTATTGATCCCAGAGGGACATTCAAGGCATCCAGTAACTATTCCACAAGTGCACAAGGTAAGATAAACCAGCATAGTTACAACAAAAAATAATAAACAGCAGGAGTAGTATTTATATGTATAGACTGTATGCATGGTGTATAATATAATAGGTATAGTGTAATAATAACAGTACCAGTGAGAAAAAAAGTAATCTTACAAATCAACTGGTAATGTTCTTAGAACAATGGAGTGACTATTCCAAAGTCCAGACCTGAGCATCACTAAATGTGTCTGGGATTGCTTGGATTATGTGAAGCAGGAAATGCTTATAAGACTGAACTATGAAGGTCCCTGCAGATTCCTATGAAATTCTAAAACAAAAGATTTTGAGCTGTAATAACAGCAGAGAGTGAACACACTAAATACTAAAGATTTGAATATTTGATGTGGTTGTTAAACCTTCTATTTGATGTTCTGCTTTTTTTAATGACACTGAAACATAAATAGCTTCTACTTAATGTGTTGACTAGAGATTGAGTAAGGTACACCTCCTGACACAACATCTTATCCTCTTTTTTATTCAAGAATGTAATAAGGATGTCCTTCTTATGGTAGAAGAAACACATCTATGTGTGTATTTTAGCATGGACCTGACCCTGCTCCAGCGCTGGTGTGTGTTACTGGAGACCCATGGACGTGCTGAGGCTCCTGAGGCTCTCCGACTGGCCTGTGCTGAGGCTCTAGGCCTGAGAGGAGCTGCAGTAGTGACTAGCAGCCTGACAGGCAGCCTGCCTCTAAAGGCCCTCAGCACAAGGTGAGTTTCTCTGCAAATGCGTTTGATTCTCGCTTAATGTACCTGCTTCTTTATCTCGATATCACTAAAACCTTTGCTTAAACAATGTGGCTGATAATGCACCACTCTCCACTTAAGCTGCTTATCAGGTTCCTTGCTGTCTTTTGTTTCTGTATCTAGTTTCTACCAAACCTCCTCCAGTTTGTTTGCAATTGGAAAACATTAAGTTTAGTTGTGTTGTGGTAGCCAGCGGACTGCACAGGAGAGGGGTTTGTAAGTGTGTTTGTGTGTGTTGGAACAGGTTGATCAGTGTAGGTGTTCATCTGCTCCAGGATGAGAGTCAGCAGGTGAGAGCCAAGGCAGCCATCTTTGCCTCTATGCTTTGTCAGTCTAAAGCAGGTGGAACCACACAGAGCTGCTTCATCATGCAGATCAACCAATCACTGCGTTCACTGCTGGACCTGCTGCTAAGGGAATTGTGGGATAGCGAAGGCACTTTGGAGGCTCTGCTGTGTCACCTTTCAGAGTGCCATCTCAGTACAATACTGCAAGAGGCCAAATGCTCACAGTAAGTTCTCACCCCCTACAGACATACACTGGTGGTTGTCAGGCTGTGGTATTCCTACCTTTAAAGAGATTGCTCACTGGCCATGCACCACTGTAACATGCACCAAATCAATAAAAAATTCAATCCTTCTTTAGTTTAGTGCTACTGTAAAGCTAGTTTAGAGAACAAACACTAGGACTGTTCACCCTAATGTCCCAAAGCACATGCAGGTCTTTCTGTACCAGTCACATAGAATTATAATTAAATCATTCAATTAAAGAAATACATTTATCAAAATTGAATGTCTAATAAAATAGTTTGGTAATGAGTTAAGAGGCATAATAACCAAAAATAGGCTTCCCCTACATAGAGGCTACATGTAAATAAGATATGACCACAGGCCACATTATTTACCTGCATGTTTAATTCTGCATTAAAAATAGTAAATAGTAAAAATAGGTGTTTATAAATAGTGTTTATATGTCTGCATATTGTATGCGCGCAGGCAGCGGAGTAAGTATTCACTTGTCTACAATGGCTGCCCAGTGCTTTTAGCTACACAGTGAGTCATACCGTGTCCTAAATCACATTGACAAGTCTGTGTAAACCTCTGACTGTTTGAGCATTTTTGTATTCATGAAAAAGATTTCGGGTGACTAAGCTTGATTGTAGTGTTTGTAGTGAAATACGACGAGCGGGTTGTAACAGAGGGAGCAGGAGCACTGCTCAGTTGAGGGCAATCATATCTACATGCACATTGATGAAATTGGTGAAATATTTTTAGAAAACAGTTTAAAATCAGTTCTCTTTTCATTTTTCATAGACAACAACTGAGCAATATTTCTGCATGGTGTAATACGAGACATGCTCAGCAGTATGTCATTGCTGTCCACTGAAAAACAAGTATCTCCAAAATGGTAACTTCACAGTAGAGGCCAAAAACAGTCTTCACTTTCTATGTAAGTCAATGGAACCATTTTTTTTCCCAAGTGATTTTGAAGCATTTCTATTAGTTCATTCATCATGAAATGTTTATACAATGTAAACGACAGCTGTCGTGTTCAAATGACATAGAAAACTGAAAATCAACAAAGATGGAGTTACATATTTTTCATTGGACAGCGACGAAATGCAGCTGTAAACATGTCAGAAACAATTATCAGAGGAAAAGCAAGCACATAATTTATATTTTCAGCCAAGTTACTTTTTAGAGAATGCTGCAGGACTGGTTATCAGCAACAGTAGACTCATTGTCATAACCCAAATA
Source organism: Megaleporinus macrocephalus (assembly GCA_021613375.1). Lineage (NCBI taxonomy): Eukaryota > Metazoa > Chordata > Actinopteri > Characiformes > Anostomidae > Megaleporinus > Megaleporinus macrocephalus. The sequence goes on along the minus strand of CM038725.1, from coordinate 18,881,075 downwards.
ATTGATAGTCATTTAAGGATTGTGCTGACACTTAGTTTGCTGTATGTATCTGGAGGTAAACAGCTGTATGTATCTGGAGGTAAACAGCTGTATGTATCTGGAGGTAAACAGCTGTATGTATCTGGAGGTAAACAGCTGTATGTATCTGGAGGTAAACAGCTGTATGTATCTGGAGATAAACAGCTGTATGCATCTGGAGGTAAACATCTCTATGTATCTGGAGATAACAGCTGTATGTATCTGGAGGTAAACAGCTGTATGCATCTGGAGGTAAACATCTCTATGTATCTGGAGATAACAGCTGTATGTATCTGGAGGTAAACAGCTGTATGCATCTGGAGGTAAACATCTCTATGTATCTGGAGATAACAGCTGTATGTATCTGGAGGTAAACAGCTGTATGCATCTGGAGGTAAACATCTCTATGTATCTGGAGATAGAGCTGTATGTATCTGGAGATAAACAGCTGTATGCATCTGGAGGTAAACATCTCTATGTATCTGGAGATAACAGCTGTATGTATCTGGAGATAACAGCTGTATGTATCTGGAGGTAAACAGCTGTATGTATCTGGAGGTAAACAGCTGTATGTATCTGGAGGTAAACAGCTGTATGTATCTGGAGATAACAGCTGTATGTATCTGGAGGTAAACAGCTGTATGTATCTGGAGGTAAACAGCTGTATGTATCTGGAGGTAAACAGCTGTATGTATCTGGAGATAGAGCTGTATGTATCTGGAGATAGAGCTGTATGTATCTGGAGGTAAACAGCTGTATGTATCTGGAGATAGAGCTGTATGTATCTGGAGATAAACAGCTGTATGTATCTGGAGGTAACAGCTGTATGTATCTGGAGATAGAGCTGTATGTATCTGGAGATAAACAGCTGTATGTATCTGGAGGTAAACAGCTGTATGTATCTGGAGGTAAACAGCTGTATGTATCTGGAGGTAAAGAGCTGTATGTATCTGGAGGTAAAGAGCTGTATGTATCTGGAGGTAAACAGCTGTATGTATCTGGAGGTAAACAGCTGTATGTATCTGGAGATAGAGCTGTATGTATCTGGAGGTAAACAGCTGTATGTATCTGGAGGTAAACAGCTGTATGTATCTGGAGATAGAGCTGTATGTATCTGGAGATAAACAGCTGTATGTATCTGGAGGTAACAGCTGTATGTATCTGGAGATAGAGCTGTATGTATCTGGAGATAAACAGCTGTATGTATCTGGAGGTAAACAGCTGTATGTATCTGGAGGTAAACAGCTGTATGTATCTGGAGGTAAACATCTCTATGTATCTGGAGATAGAGCTGTATGTATCTGGAGATAGAGCTGTATGTATCTGGAGGTAAACAGCTGTATGTATCTGGAGATAGAGCTGTATGTATCTGGAGATAAACATCTCTATGTATCTGGAGATAGAGCTGTATGTATCTGGAGATAGAGCTGTATGTATCTGGAGGTAAACAGCTGTATGTATCTGGAGATAGAGCTGTATGTATCTGGAGATAAACAGCTGTATGTATCTGGAGGTAACAGCTGTATGTATCTGGAGATAGAGCTGTATGTATCTGGAGATAAACAGCTGTATGTATCTGGAGGTAAACAGCTGTATGTATCTGGAGGTAAACAGCTGTATGTATCTGGAGGTAAACAGCTGTATGTATCTGGAGATAGAGCTGTATGTATCTGGAGGTAAACAGCTGTATGTATCTGGAGGTAAACAGCTGTATGTATCTGGAGGTAAAGAGCTGTATGTATCTGGAGGTAAACAGCTGTATGTATCTGGAGGTAAAGAGCTGTATGTATCTGGAGGTAAAGAGCTGTATGTATCTGGAGGTAAACAGCTGTATGTATCTGGAGATAACAGCTGTATGTATCTGGAGGTAAACAGCTGTATGTATCTGGAGGTAAACAGCTGTATGTATCTGGAGGTAAACAGCTGTATGTATCTGGAGATAACAGCTGTATGTTTCTGGAGGTAAACAGCTGTATGTATCTGGAGGTAAACAGCTGTATGTATCTGGAGGTAAACAGCTGTATGTATCTGGAGGTAAACAGCTGTATGTATCTGGAGGTAAACAGCTGTATGTATCTGGAGGTAAACAGCTGTATGTATCTGGAGATAACAGCTGTATGTATCTGGAGGTAAACAGCTGTATGTATCTGGAGGTAAAGAGCTGTATGTATCTGGAGGTAAACAGCTGTATGTATCTGGAGGTAAACAGCTGTATGTATCTGGAGGTAAAGAGCTGTATGTATCTGGAGGTAAACAGCTGTATGTATCTGGAGGTAAACAGCTGTATGTATCTGGAGGTAAACAGCTGTATGTATCTGGAGGTAAACAGCTGTATGTATCTGGAGGTAAACAGCTGTATGTATCTGGAGATAACAGCTGTATGTATCTGGAGGTAAACAGCTGTATGTATCTGGAGGTAAACAGCTGTATGTATCTGGAGGTAAACAGCTGTATGTATCTGGAGGTAAACAGCTGTATGTATCTGGAGGTAAACAGCTGTATGTATCTGGAGGTAAACAGCTGTATGTATCTGGAGGTAAACAGCTGTATGTATCTGGAGATAACAGCTGTATGTATCTGGAGGTAAACAGCTGTATGTATCTGGAGGTAAACAGCTGTATGTATCTGGAGGTAAACATCTCTATGTATCTGGAGATAGAGCTGTATGTATCTGGAGGTAAACAGCTGTATGTATCTGGAGATAGAGCTGTATGTATCTGGAGATAGAGCTGTATGTATCTGGAGGTAAACAGCTGTATGTATCTGGAGGTAAACAGCTGTATGTATCTGGAGATAGAGCTGTATGTATCTGGAGGTAAACAGCTGTATGTATCTGGAGATAGAGCTGTATGTATCTGGAGGTAAACAGCTGTATGTATCTGGAGGTAAACAGCTGTATGTATCTGGAGGTAAACAGCTGTATGTATCTGGAGGTAAACAGCTGTATGTATCTGGAGGTAAACAGCTGTATCTGTTTGTTTTGCTTGTGTTCTGTTTGCCTTCTAGATGCAGCAGTCTGTACGAACAGGATGAAGCGAACGTGTTTTTGGAGCCCTCAGTCATCTCAGAGACTGTGCTTCAATACCTGCTTTGCCTGGCAAAGCGATACCCAGAATCCTCTCCTCTCGCACATCGTCTGGATCAGTGGGCAAGGCAGAATGTGGCCTCCATCAGAGAGAACCTCAGCATCTGCGTGAGGCTTCCGTTAGGTAAGCACGACGGACCATATTTATTTATTTATTTATTTATTTATTCAGTCGATTTCTGACTCCTGGTAACTGTATGTTTCTTTAGAGTAGTCTGCTTTTTGGGTCTTTAAGTTTCCGAATGGTTGGTTATGATTCCTCTGGTTGTCTCCGTCCAACTTGTCGCTATCAACTTCCTCTTTTACCTTCAGCTGCTACAAGCATAACAAGCTTTTCCTAAAAGTTGGTTCTTCACAAAAAAATAACAGAGCTCTGAGTGAGAGGTGAGGCTTGATGTGGTCCAGGATCCAAAGTTTTTTTTCTCTTTCGAGTCCATAAAAACCACAGAGAGGAACATAGCCTTTAAGGCAGTTCAGGCCTTTAAAGAGACAAATCATTACATTTGAAGATCTTTTCAAGCTCCAGGTTCTGCAGCGTGCCAATCTGTGTCATATTTCTTGAGTGCTAGAACCTCTGTTGTTAATAATTAATCAGAAGCTGTTCACCATTTCCACATTTAAAGGTGCCATTGAGTGCGTTCATTTTAAAGTGGTGGCTGATGTCTGCGTTAGAAGATATGTGAAAAATGCCCAGATGCTATTTTACATGCCCATTTACACCCTGAGGGTAGGTCCTAGAATGAAACAGGCTGTGTTTGCTTTGGGAAACTAATTGGATGAGCTGTATGAGATTTGATTTGCTGGTCTACAGTGAGGCATCACAGTGATCACACCGAAGCAACATGTGAAAATTAACACAGGCTTAATTCACAGCCCATTTTTGCACATGCAGGATTTGTATTTTAATAAAGGAAACACAGTGTTTGAGTTTTAAACTGACATTTTGGCCCTAAAACCTGCATTCGCTCTTCTTCATCATGCTGTGCAGCATTCAGTAGTACAATATTGCAACATCCCTCAGCTCCAGAGACTTGTAGACAAAAGAAGTGGTCCAGGATTGCTTACAGTTGATAAGTGTGAGAATGACTCTCGTGTGTCATCTAGGTGACACAATGGATCCCGATTGGCTGAGTATGCTGATGGATCCGCGTTTCCATGGCGTCCTTTGTGGCCTATATGCCAGGGCTGCTTTCCTGCTGCAGCTGCTCAGAATCTCAGATAACTTGCGACCCCTGCTTGACCCCTCGACCTTATCCCAGGACCTGCTGGATTCACACAAAAGGCTGAGCCTGCATGGAGTCTTCCTCTCGGACACCTTCATCCACTCTGCAGTGATTGTAAGCAGTGTATGTAAGATTAAATGATTCAGACACATCACAGCAGGGATGTTAGGGTGGCAGTGTGTGCTATCCCTTCAGTTTACCCAGCTTTTGTATTTACGGTTGCCAGATTGGACCAAAATCTGGACAAAAATCCATGGGGCCTACAAGGATGGTGTAGTTCACTTGTTAAGTTGTTACATGACACTCGCCAAAAAATACTACACCCAATATGTCCTCTCACACATGCGGTATAAATAGAGTTTGAAATTTGAAAAACAACAGTGCGCAGCAGTTGCTATGAAAGAACGTGTTTGTGGGCGAGGCACGGACAGCTTATTAGCAGTGCACGTCTTCACATATAAGGTAAGGTGAGCTACCTCTCCTCCAGTAGCACTGTGCAAACAGTTTTGGAGCACGTGGGTGAGCACTGAATGTTACAAGGCGGAGCAGTTGAGCTTCTGAAAGGATTGTAATGTTGCTGTGCCTCCTGCAGACATCGTTACATAAGAGGCAGACCAAAGACTGCAGTAGCGTTAGAGCAGGATCACATTACTGTGGATGAAGCCAGAGCATGACTGCATTTGCAGCCAAGTGCTCTGCACTACGCTTGTCTTTGCACTGCAGTCGTGTGTCCGTGTCAGTCGTTGTACATATTTAGGTTACGTTCAGTTCCTGTGTGAATTTGCCTCCAGCACATTTTTAAAATCATAATCAACTAGCATATCATCTCTGTCCAATGAAAGCAGTGTATCCCCATTTTTGTCGATTTTAGGTTTTTTACATCATTTGAACCCGACAATATGCATTTACATTGTGTGAAAATTTCATGATGAACGGACCAATGGAAGTGCTCCAAAATAGCTTGGAAAGAATTCTGGTTCCATTGACTTCCATTGAAAGTAAAGTAAGTTTTTGGTCTCTCTTGTAAAGTTGCATTTTAATGCTGCTAATTCTATGTTTTCCACATACTGTTATTTTCCACATACTACCCCAGATTTATAAATGCAAATGCTGAAAAAAGAAGTTGCTCTTAAAGGGGAATTCTAACATTTTGTTTATTTTTTAAGTTTCTGTGTAATTCAGTCCTAAAGATATATAAAAAGTATTAGAGTTGTTCGATGTGAAGTTATTAATTGTGGAGAAACCTACAGACTGCATACAGAGATCAGCATGTCTACAACACAAATACAGTTCTTTTATTTACTATCCAAAACCACCAGTGAACCTGCACATGCCTTCCGAGTATTTAAATGCAAGGTGTTAAATACTTGCCCTAATTTTCCAGTTAGACACCCTGAAACAGCTTTTCTCAAAGAATTTTCTCAAAAAATTTTTTGTTGCTGCTCCAAGTCGGCATCAGCACTGTTACAGTGAGTGAGCATCCCTCTATAAATAGATAAAAAAATATTTTAAGCCAAAACGTTATCACAGAACTGTCATAAGACAGTGTGTCAGACAGCATTTATCCAACTATTTGATGTTTTTAGAGTCAATAAACTCCTCAGACGTCTGGTTCCCATCAACATCGCTCTGAACAGTTCTTTTCTAGAGCAGAACATTTCAAACCAAACCGCTCTGAACGACTCTGTTTACATCTTAAACATTTAATTATGCAAAGTTTTTGATGTGTTTTATTGTACGTGTGTTTGTGTATATGGTTGCTGTCCAATGAAAAATATGTATCTCTATCACGATTTTCATTTTTCTACATCGTTTGAACACGACAGCTGTTTACATTATGTGAAAATTTCCTGATGAAAGGACAAATAGGAATGCTGAAAAATCTGGTTCCATTGACTTGCATTGAAAGTTAAGTTTTGGGCCTCCCCTGTAAATTACTATTATTGAGATATTTGTTTTTCATTGGACGGCAACGATATGTTTACTAGATACTGAGAGTGGTTTAATGTGAAGTGTGTTTTAGAGAAACTGCAGTGAACCTACTACACAGTTTTATATGTGATGATGAAGGTAAAATAGTGGTACAGCTAAAATAAATGCTATTTTGGAACTATTTTGCCTCACAGCACCCTGGACGTATTCCTCCACCAGAAACGTGTATTTAAAACATTTTCTTTTCTTAAGTTATCATAAAACAGTGTCTCAGGCATCAGACAGTGTATTCATAATCATTTCATGTGATAACTTTCTGTTGTCGTCTGAAGAAGTCTGGTTCCCATCACCACCACTGTGATCTGTTTTCTAGAATTTGTCTAGAACAGATCATTTCTTGAGTTACTGTTATCATCTGAACAGTTTAATTATGCAGCTTTTTTAAACGTTTGGTGAAGTTCCCCTTTAAGTGCTGTTTTATTTCTAATGTTTATATTTGTCTCTTTTACAGTTTGTGTTTGATGTACAGAATGTGTAAAATATGATAAACCTATTAAAATGAGTTTTTTAATTACTGATTTCTGTGTCCATTGATTTTATCTCAGCAGTCAGAGTTAGTAGTATCTCCTACAGTAGTGTTACGTAGAGCTGAAAACTGAATTATGTGATTTTTATAAATGTAATATAACCAACATTTTGTTTCTGAGATGTTTAATGCAGTTTGTTTTCTGAAAGCTGTGTGTGTGTGTGTGTGTGTGTGTGTGTGTGTGTGTGTGTGTGTGTGTGTGTGTGTGTGTGTGTGTGTGTGTGTGTGTGGAGCTGCTGATTGGATTTGTGGTTTTTATAACATTATGTCAGATGGCTGGCCTTGAACAGAGCTGTGCTGTGTGGCTGAGCTCTAAGTGTGTTCTCTCTCTCTCTCTCTCTCTCTCTCTCTCTCTCTCTCTCTCTCTCTCTCTCTCTCTCTCTCTCTCTCTCTCTCTCTCTCTCTCTCTCTCTCTCTCTCTCTCTCTCTCTCTCTCTCTCTCTCTCTCTCTCTCTCTCTCTCTGACTGGTTTCAGCTGCCTGCCTTCCCCTCGCTCCTCTCTCCCTCCACTCTGCTTTCCCCTCGCTCCTCTCTCCCTCCACTCTGCCTTTCCCTCGTTCCTCTCTCCCTCCACTCTGCTTTCCCCTCGCTCCTCTCTCCCTCCACTCTGCTTTCCCCTCGCTCCTCTCTCCCTCCACTCTGCTTTCCCCTCGCTTCTCTCTCCCTCCACTCTGCTTTCCCCTCGCTCCTCTCTCCCTCCACTCTGCTTTCCCCTCGCTCCTCTCTCCCTCCACTCTGCTTTCCCCTCGCTCCTCTCTCCCTCCACTCTGCCTTCCCCTCGCTCCTCTCTCCCTCCACTCTGCCTTCCCCTCGCTCCTCTCTCCCTCCACTCTGCCTTCCCCTCGCTCCTCTCTCCCTCCACTCTGCTTTCCCCTCGCTCCTCTCTCCCTCCACTCTGCCTTCCCCTCGCTTCTCTCTCCCTCCACTCTGCTTTCCCCTCGCTCCTCTCTCCCTCCACTCTGCTTTCCCCTCGCTCCTCTCTCCCTCCACTCTACTTTCCCCTCGCTCCTCTCTCCCTCCACTCTGCTTTCCCCTCGCTCCTCTCTCCCTCCACTCTGCTTTCCCCTCGCTCCTCTCTCCCTCCACTCTGCCTTCCCCTCGCTCCTCTCTCCCTCCACTCTGCTTTCCCCTCGCTCCTCTCTCCCTCCACTCTGCCTTCCCCTCGCTCCTCTCTCCCTCCACTCTGCTTTCCCCTCGCTCCTCTCTCCCTCCACTCTGCTTTCCCCTCGCTCCTCTCTCCCTCCACTCTGCTTTCCCCTCGCTCCTCTCTCCCTCCACTCTGCTTTCCCCTCGCTCCTCTCTCCCTCCACTCTGCCTTCCCCTCGCTCCTCTCTCCCTCCACTCTGCTTTCCCCTCGCTCCCTCCCTCCACTCTGCTTTCCCCTCGCTCCTCTCTCCCTCCACTCTGCTTTCCCCTCGCTTCTCTCTCCCTCCACTCTGCTTTCCCCCTCGCTCCTCTCTCCCTCCACTCTGCCTTCCCCTCGCTCCTCTCTCCCTCCACTCTGCCTTCCCCTCGCTCCTCTCTCCCTCCACTCTGCTTTCCCCTCGCTCCTCTCTCCCTCCACTCTGCCTTCCCCTCGCTCCTCTCTCCCTCCACTCTGCCTTCCCCTCGCTCCTCTCTCCCTCCACTCTGCTTTCCCCTCGCTCCTCTCTCCCTCCACTCTGCTTTCCCCTCGCTCCTCTCTCTCCCTCTCTCTCTCTCTCTCCCTCTCTCTCTCTCGCTCCCAAACTGGTTTCAGCTGCCCTCTGTGTGCCAACCCACAACTTACTCCTCCAACTGCTTTCTCTTCTCCCACTCTTTATTTCTCCCTCCACTCTGCCTTCCCCTCGCTCCTCTCTCCCTCCACTCTGCCTTCCCCTCGCTCCTCTCTCCCTCCACTCTGCCTTCCCCTCGCTCCTCTCTCCCTCCACTCTGCCTTCCCCTCGCTCCTCTCTCCCTCCACTCTGCCTTCCTCTCGCTCCTCTCTCCCTCCACTCTGCCTTCCCCTCGCTTCTCTCTTCCTCCACTCTGCCTTCCCCTCGCTCCTCTCTCCCTCCACTCTGCTTTCCCCGCGCTCCTCTCTCCCTCCACTCTGCTTTCCCCTCGCTCCTCTCTCTCCTTCCCTCTCTCTCTCTCTCTCTCCTTCCCTCTCTCTCTCTCTCTCTCTCTCCCTCTCTCTCTCTCGCTCCCAAACTGGTTTCAGCTGCCCTCTGTGTGCCAACCCACAACTTACTCCTCCAACTGATTTCTCTTCTCCCACTCTTTATTTCTCCCTCCACTCTGCCTTCCCCTCGCTCCTCTCTCCCTCCACTCTGCCTTCTCCTTGCTCCCCTCACCCATCTCTCTTCACTCTGCCTTCTCCTGTCTTCTCTCTCTCTTTTTCTGCTTTCTCCTCCCTTCCTCCATCCCGTTTTCTCTCTTCACTCTCTATCTCCATTCTTTAACTTCTTTCTCTTTATTTTCCTCAACATCTCTTTGCTTTTTTTCCTGTCTTTCTCTTTATACCACTGTTTTCTGTCTACCACTCCCCGTTACCTCCCTATCTTGCTCTTCACCTGCTTGCAGCTACTGTTTTTTTCTTTTTGTTTTACTCATTTATTTCTGTTTTTCTGTCTGTATGTGTCTGTCTTCCTTATTAGTAGATCATACTGATTCATTCATGCCTCTCTGCGTGCGGGTGGAGAGGTTGTATTGGTGGCTGATGCTGCAGTGGTGGGATGGAGAGATGGGTTTTACTAAGTGACCCAGCACGGAATACAGCATCATTCATGCATCATTAGAGATCCATCTGCCAGGTGAAGCGTCCACTGTGTGTCCACAGCAGAGGACAGACAATGATTTATTACTCAGAAAAACACTCTCGGTTGCCACACAACGCCTACATTAAGACATTTATGCATTAGGACGCGGAGATATAGAGCATCACTGTGTAGCCCAGTAACCCTGCGAATGGACATAAACAGTCTCCTGGCTCTTTATTTTTGCATCACTAAGTATATTTGTCTATCTATCTATCTATCTATCTATCTATCTATCTATCTATCTATATATATATATATATATATATATATATATATATATATATATATATATATATATAATTTTATACTACTGCTAAAAAGTTTAGGATCACTTTAGAATTTCATTTCATGCAATTCACAAACAATATTGTCCATTTTACAATTAATTTAAGTGTATCAGATGATTTTTAAAGAATAAAAATGTTTGTATTAAAGTCTATTTTTGTATAGAGGCTTATTTTGCATATAGTTCTATTATCAGTAATTCTCAGTCCTCTGTCTAAATCTCCTGGTACGGCCGCCAATCCAAGTTAAGGATGGTTTTGGGCTAATTGGTTGTTAGGACACTCTTGATCAATTGTGATGCACAGCTGAAAAATCATTCTACTAATAAGTGAGTATAAAAGGGAGAACAACATTCTAGATTAGTTTAGTATCTGAAGCATCAGCAGTAGATTGCTTGCTGACAAATGACCAGAAAGAAACAACTTTCTTTAGAGACCCGTCAGAACATTCATGTGTTAAGGAAGGAAGATACTCCATTAAAACAAGAACATTTCACTGTGAACCACAACTTTTGAGTGGTTGTATATATATATATATATATATATATATATATATATATATATATATATATATGTGTTTGTAAAGGGATTCTATAAGAACCTACAGCCTGCAGCCTGAATACTGCACAAAACTGAGTTTAATATATTGGGGGGGAAAAAAGAAAACATTAAATGTGCTGTCATTTTCACACAGGCCACATTTTAGGTTCTATTTTTACCCCAGTTTGCAAAATTGGGCAAGTAAACGATTATTGTACATTACAATGTTAAGTATGTTCTCAATCGGGGATGTATTCACTTAGTTTCACTTACACATTTGAACATGCTTCTTTGAGGGTTCTTTAGCAAAGGAAATGGTTCTAGGAAGAGTGGATGGTTCTATGGAGAGTCAGTTGTATAATGTTCTATACAGAGGCTTTTCTATAAGGGTTTCTCTTGTTACTAGTTACGTGACATCACCATTGCAGAATGTTTTTGGTGCTAAATGGAACAATTTCTTTATTAAAATACCTTTGAAGAACCCTTTTTTTTAAGTATGTAGGAAATCAACAAAACACATAACCTATCCTTAACATAAAAAAAATCCTGTTTTTCTACCTCCTTTAAACACAGCATGTCCTTTACTAATATCTAACTTAAATATATATTAACAGAATATTACACACAAAGCCAGAAGAAATGATTAAACATCGTATCATTGGTTTAGTCTTAAATGTGTCCACCTTTTATTACAGCTTCCATCATTTTTCAAAAGACTTAAATTTAGTTTTGTAAAGAAATCTGCAGAGATATTTTAGCTCAGTCTTAGACGTTGGTTACTCTCCTTTTTTCGGTGAGTTTAATCTCTCACTCTCACCTCACAGCAAGGAGGGCCTGGGTTTGATTCCCCAGGTGGGCAGGTTTGTATGTTCTCTCTATGTAAGATACTAAATTGCCCCTAGGCGTTTTTGCATGTCTGCCCTGATGGATTGGCGGCCTGTCTAGGGTGTTTCCTGCTTTTCGTCCAGTGGACGCTGAATTTGCTACTACAATTTATTAATTTTCACATAATTGACACAATTATAATGATCATTAACAGATAAACAGTCCAAAAACTATTGTTTTTGTACGAAAAAGCTTTAAAGTTTTATACTATTATGCAAACTTTGAAAAAAAAAACAACAACTACTGGTTGGGCAATAATTATATTTATATTTAACTGTATATATTATTATAAAGAACTAAAATCATGTCTGAGTTATTCTGCCTCACACTCTCTCTGAGTTTTTGTTCAGTCAGACAGGATAAACAACTTTTCTGTATGGAGTGATAACAATCAAGTGCACGAAAACAACAATAACATGAAGTACAAACAGTGTCAGTGTTTATCAGCAGCAGTTTTGTAGACGCAGACACAGATCCTGCATTCCGAGTGGAAAATTTGTGTAAATATGCAGGTGGTGGTCTTGGTACTGTAAAAACTGAGCTCAGCTTTGGAGAACATATCAGAACAACCAAATGAAACCACCTCAGCCATTCACTGCAGTAAAGACCACCGGGGGTCTATAAGGAAAAATGTTACCAGCACAAAGAGCCACTAGACCCACTGCAACATTTTATTTAGGAAACTTTGTGGAATTAATTAGGACGACTGAAGGGGGCTGGCCAGCCGGTGGGTGTAAGAGTGTGTTTGTGTGTGTGCTGTTTGGCAGGAGTGTGTTGTGGAACAGGAAACTGACCATCTGGCCTAATTATATGTGACTATTTACTGCCATTCTTTAGAGTGCTGTAGTGAGCTTAGTATATGGTAGTTTGGGTCCACATGGGGAAACAATTAGATGTTTTGAAGTCGTTTTTCTGGGTCAAGCGAAGTAGACATACAGTGAGTCAAAGTCTAGCTTTAGTTCAGAGATAGTCTGCAGGTTTTTGTATAGATTGTTACTTTTATTGATTTGAATCAAGATCTACTTTCAAGTCCAACTGAGTCGTAATGCAAGAACGTGGCTTAAACAAATGAAGGATAAATATAACATCCCAAATAATAACACAGGCTTAAAATAGATATTTCTCTTCTCCCACTCTATATTTCTCTATAATTTCTTTCATTTAGTCATTTCTTTATGTTTAACAGCTATCTGTTCACCTAATGGTTACAGCTGCAATTATAAATATATTTTTAAAGGCCCTCTCAAGGCCCCTGGCAGTCAGAGGTCCTAAGCAGTGGCCCTAATGTCCCAGTCAGATATATATAATGACATATCATAGTAGGCAATTCAGTCACATCTGCAGAAGACACATCTACTCTCAGAAGAGGGCTCTGAAGTATAACTCCCAGTACAACATGTTCTTTAGCACATTGTGTACAATCACAACATGCATAGAGTAGCTTAAAAATTATTTTATCTTTTTGTCTTTTTTCTGAAAGGCTTTCAGCTCAGTTTAAAACTCTTACTGAACTGTTAGTTATTCATTTTAAACCTCTTTCTTCATTTTTTATGTTTCATTTTCTATCTTGTAAATATTTTCTCAGCACACAGTCCAACAGCACTTTTAAGCCTTATTCTTATTTCCTACTTCTAGCTTCTAGTGTTTTACACTCAAGAAAAACAGCCTCAGCGTATTTATTTCTTTTAACTGATTTATTTTAATGCTTTGTTTCTTATTTCTTTATTTCTGTAAGGAACTTTGAGTTGCCACTGTGTATGAAAGGTGCTATACAAATAAACTCGCCTTGCCTTGCCTTGCCATCATGGTGCTATCAAGGTGAGAGTGTGTAAGTAAGCACGTGTTTCAGAAACACACATCACACCAGCGCAAACTGCTGATAACATCATAGGAGAGCTCATTGCAACACTAACTGCCAACTGTGTTACAGCTAATAGATTAATATAAAAATGTTTGTGTACTAAACTCAGTGTTAAACATCCAGCAAAGCTTAAAAGAAACATGCAAAATATTAATATATTGAATATAAAAATGAATATAATTAATATAATTAATATCAAAGATGAACATCTTAAAAAGGCTGATAGACCTATCTAAAAACTGTGTGGGAGTGGCTTATCAGCAACTTGATTGACAGCTCTCTGTCCCACCTTCCTCGCCTGTTTCGCCCATCATACAGAACTGAGATGATTTTCCAGTATTATGTGACGTTAACTGGACGAAGACGTCGCAGACAAACAGACATGCAGGTGAATGAATGAACAGACAAATGGAAATCTGAAGCTGATATCAGTACTTTTCAGTACCAGTTCAACTCTAATCCTACATGTACAGGGTTTAATATGCAGATAATCAGAAATGACTTTCCACTGTGGACAGAAATGGTGGTCAGACAAAAACAAAGCTGAAACCATGTCGGCACAGAAAAACAAGAGAAGCTGCGCGTGTGTGTGAAAAAGCCAGCTGCTTCATCTGAATGGCTACTGCTGACTGTCATATGACCCTCCAGAGCCTGCTTACTTGCTTTCAACTATAGGCTAGTGTTTAGTGCCAGGGGTCTCTCTGGTGTCGAAACCCCCCTGCTGCGGAAAAAGGGAGATTTTTCCATGGCTCCTTGCCAGCGCTCGGTCAGACTGAAACTTCTAGAAATGGAAGTTAAGGATGAGGTCCTGGTGGTGTGCTTTGTACAACAAAACCAATTCAGTTGTTGTAGGATGTAGGTACACACAGAGGTGGTGATGAGAGCCAGACGTCTGAAGAGTGTAATTCCTCTGAAAGCTCCTTATTATTATATGTTATTATATGAAATTGAATAAAATGGGTAAATGTTTGTAACCTGAAGCCTGAAACACTGATTTAGTTTTTTGTTTGTCTGTGCTGCAAACATTGTGACCCCTGGATTAATTCACCACCACGGTAAAGAGTCTCTACCATCAACCATTTCAAACCACTCAGAATAACTCTCTCAATCTCTCAACTCTCTCAATTGAATTATTCAGAAATTATAAAAAATACTGCTTATTTAAGATAACACCCTAGAGCAGAGGCGGTCTAATCCGGGTCCGGACCCAGGCGTTGTCCAATGTGGACCCAAAAGGATAAATTGTTTAGGATTTAATGTTGACTGTGTTTATTTTAAGAGGTAGAACTTTTCTTGTCTTTACGGTATACAAGCTTTACGGGTCAGTAAACTCATAGACCAATCATGTGTGTTGTAAGATCACCAAAGGCGCTTCTCAGCCAATCAGATCTGTGCAGATTCGGGAGTGCAGCACGCACACAGAAGAGGTACAAAGCAAGAAGCAGCAGTCGGAGAATAAAGCGAGTCAGAGAGCAAAGCGAGTCGGAGAGTAAAGCGAGTCAGAGAATAAAGCAAGAAAGGAGATTACGAGTTGGGGAGTAAAGCGAGTTGGAGAGTAAAGCGAGTCGGAGATTAAAGCAAGAAAGGAGAATAAAGCAAGTCAGAGAGTAAAGCAAGTCGGAGAGTAAAGTGAGTCGGAGAAAGAATAAGTAAGTTGACGGCGAAAATCGACTTTTCAACCAGGAATGGACCGAGACTTCGATTATTTCTCCCACAGGCAGCTCCAAACCAACAGGTCCAGATGTGAAACTGAGTTAACAAGACATGCGCTTTATTTACTGTTTCTATAAATAAACACTTTATGATGCACTTTATTTCAAGAGCATTCTGTTTTTTAATGTAGTCCCTGATTTTACTTGTAGTGACTAAAAACATTTATTAGAAGTTTATAAAGAATTAATTCAGTTCAGCATTTAAACAGTAAATATACTGAATGGTATGTGTGATGTGTTGGTGTTTCAGTTGCTGATGGTATAAGATGCTGATACTAGACTACTTCAGTAAACAGGATACACCACTGAATCATAACACAAATTAGGAATGATGAGGGACCTTGGCCTGAAGAAATTTCCTAACTGGACTGTACTGAATTCTAATTAAATACCCCTGTCCTAGAGAAACAGAGAACTAGTCGGAAAGTCCATGTGCTGCAGGACCTATAGTTTTAATGTCATATATTGAAACCAAAAAGAAACAGGGGCATAGCCAGAACATTTACCACAGGATACCAGCATTACCAGCATTTTTAGTAGAGTGGCAGAAAGAAAGAAAGAAAGAAAGAAAGAAAGAAAGAAAGAAAGAAAGAAAGAAAGAAAGAAAGAAAGAAAGAAAGAAAGAAAGAAAGAAAGAAAGAAAGAAAGAAAGAAAGAAAGAAAGAAAGAAACAGCCATTCATAATGTCCTTCTGCACTTAAATCACTAAAATCACTCGTGAACACATCTATAAAAACAGCTGAAACCAAATTTTCTCCTATTTTGAGCAGTTCCAGTGGAAAATACTGCTAGTTTGGTTCCCAAAACGGCCACAGGTTAAACTAATGTGATTCACAACATAACACACATACTGCACTGTATGTATGTAGAAGTGTATTCAGGTGTGTTTCTCTAGTATGTACACCAGCACCTGCTTCTTTGAGCCAAACAAAGACAGGCTGAGCAGTGATCACTCAGTAAATAGCCTGTCAGATCATGACCAGCTGATCACTGGGCACCATCATCCCCCTCTCCCAGCCTACTGCTTATATCTATAACTGACCTGATGGTGTTTGATGGCACACAGAGTAAGAAGAGGAGCATGTGGTGACTGCTTTCATCATAGCTGTCTCACTCAAGTGGCCATACTTCACACTATGGTAGTCCTGGCCATCCCTTAGCTACACCCTCTAGAAAAAAAATCTAAATCTTTATGTTGCTATGGAGGTGAATTGAACGCAGCCCCTCCTTTCCATCGACCACCCCCAACCCACCCAAACAAAACGACAAAAGAGCCCTTTTTAAAGCAGTAAGCTTCAAAGTAACGCTGCTCTGTTGTAACTACTGTACAGTAAACAGGCTGTGTGTTCAGCCCCTCTCAGCCGAGCTGCCTGCTGGGAAAGATCTGCTCGTTTTCATGCAGTCTTTTGCTGACGTAGAGAGAAGGAGAGGGCGAAGGAGGGAGGGGAGAGGGATGTTTACGAGTAGAGCTCCACACAGAAAGAGAGAGGAGTGAGAGCTACGTTCAGATAAACACGGTGTAGAGCAGCAGCTCCGGAGCGTCAGTGCAGCTTTAGCTCGGTATGAACTGCAGCCTGTAGCTGAACCAGCTCGCTCTGCGCGTCAGAATGACCAACAGCGGACACTCAGTGCTTCTGCTCAGCCTGCTGCTCTCAGCGGCTTCTTCATCATCACCAGTGGAAGGTAGGACCCCCCTTTGTTCTCCCTTCGCCTCCTTTTAAAAGTTCTAAAACGTTCTCCTCGCGAAGAAGCGCTTCGGTTTTCTCTCGTTTGGTTTTGTGTTTGTTGTTGTTCGTTTGTCTGCGGTCTGAAGAATCACGCTCACTGTTTTCCCCACGTTCAACATCTCACTGCTGTCGTTCTAATAAACAAGAACCCTGCAAAGTGAAAACTTTACCCCACGTTCTGCCAGTTGTGAACCTACTGGCTCTGTAGTGGGTTCTGTATAGAACCGGGAACACTCAGAGAACCGTTTGCATGCCTATATCTGATATTCAGATATTGATGGTGTGTTGTATAGGGTTTTATGTAACCCTTTTGAAAATGGTTCTAGATAGCACCAAAAAGGGTTCTTCTATTGTAACGACAAGCCTGCGTACAACACGTTCTCCATCAGTCTATAGAACCATTTTACCATGTGAGAACCTTTTTGATATGCAGAGTGTTTTATTCTTTTATATAGAACCTTTTGAAGAACCATATTTTAAAAAATGTGTGGTTCTACATTCCTTTTTGGAAATGGTTCTGAAAACTAAACTAAAAGGTTATTGTATTGTATACAAGCTTAACATCCTAACAATAGAATAACCCTTTGTGTTGCCATATAGAACCTTTTTCCCCCCCAAGTAGGACCTTGCTGAAAATGGTTCTGTAAAGCACCAATAAGGGTTCTTATGTTCTATACAAGCTTAACCTTAAAGACAAATCTTTTTTATGCTACACAGACCATTTTATATGTTCTATTAGGTACCAAAAATGTTCTGCTATTGTTATGATATCAAGTTTATATACAAAACCATATACAACACATTTTTTATCAGTTGAAGGAACCACACAGTGTTCAAGGTTCTATACAGAACCATACTTTAGTAAAGAACAATAGAAGAACCATCTTTATTAAAAAAGAAGCTTTTTTAAGTTATACCATGTAGCTCAGAAAATGGTTCTTCTATTGTCTACTTTTTGGTGCTGTATAGAACCTTTTAAATGGGTTCTGCTATTGTTACAATGAAAAGCTTAGACACAAGAAACATATAGTATGTTCCTCAACAATCTGAAGAACCATTTCGCCATGCACAAAACCTTTTAAGCATGTGTCTGGTTCTTTGAGTGTTCAATATAAAGGGTGTAATATAGAACCATTGCCTTTACTAAAGAACCCTTAAAGAACATTAAAGGTTCTTTATAGAACATTTTTGAAAATGGTTCTCTATGGCACCAAAAAGGGTTCTTCTGTTATATACAAGCTTTATATTGAAACAACAGAAGATCATTTTTGATACCAGAGCCATTTTCAAAGAGGTTCTATATAACACATTCTCCATCAGTCTGGATAACCATTGTACCATGTAAAGAACCATTTAGGCACGTTCTTTGAGTACAAGCTTGACATTGTAACAATAGAAGAACCAATTTTTGTGTTACATGGAACAGATATTCTGTACAGAAGCATATACAACATGTGTGCTGCATCTGGGTAATCAGTCTGTTCACATGTTCTCTCCACATGTTGATCGTTTTGCAGACTGTATAAAGGACTCCAGTGGCACGGAGTACAGAGGAACCCAACAGAAGTCTTCTACAGGAAAGATCTGCGTGAACTGGAACAACACCACCAGGGACTACGACATCCAGAACCATGCAGATTCAGACACAGGTGAGAACCTGCTCACGCGAACCATTAATTAAAAAAAATGAACCTTAACAAATGTCCTGTATATGTTTAGAAGTTTCTAGAGGCTCTTCTGAACACACTCATTGCGGATGCAGGCATGCTTTTGATCTCCATAGAAAAGCATTGCTAGTAGAAAATAGAATAAGGTGTAATGTGCAATACCAGCTACATGTATAAAACCCAGCACTGACCTGTGGAGCATTAAAGCTATGTTCTGTAGAGTGATGGAGCTCCTTCGTCTATTACCTTTAGAATAGGAAGTAATCATCTTGACCTCACTGATGCTCTTGTAGATGAGTGCAGTCAAATTCTCACAGCAGTGTTCCAACATTTAGTGTCACATCTTCCCTGAAGTCTATACCACAGCACAGCAGGTACAAGAAATTCTGTATGAGCAGGTGTCTACAAACCTTTGGACATGTTGTGTTATAGTTTTGCTCTTTTTCAAAGTTAATAATTTATTTCTTGAATAGATTTACATACTTCAGTTTCTCAAAACACAGTACATCTGTATTTACCTATCTGAAACACTTTGTTAGAGCTCCTGTGTTTTTAACCCCCGCCTCCCGATGAGCCCATTGTGTTCTGATTAATCAGTTCACCCTCTGTTCTGATTGCTTTGCTGGGATGGGCATGAACACATGTTAACATATTCGATCAGAGCAGAAAATGAAACACACAGCTAAAAAACAGGCTCAACCAGAGAGTTACATCTTACATCTTTTGTGATCATTATACGGCTATTCCAGTATTTATTTATGCCTCTCCCTCCCTCGTTGGCCTCTATGTAGGTCAGCCATGCATGTTTTATTCAAATATATCATGAATTCTGTATTGTTTAGTGTATTGTCTCTTTCTGCTCAGGTGTCGGGGATCACAATTTCTGTCGTAACCCGGACGGCTCTGACGGCCCATGGTGCTACGTTCCCGGAACAGATGGCCTTCTTCAAAGAGAAGCGTGTGCTATTGATTCATGCCAAGGTAGCCATTTCAGCATGGTCTAACACTTGTCTCTTCCGCATGCACGTCTTCTGTATGGATACAAGCATTAGTATAGCATACAAGTGCAAACAGTACTGTGTTTAGGAGGATTGTGTTGTGTATTTATGTATTGTCACTTTCCAAAGAAAAAAAATTCTCCAAAATAGTAACATTGCAGGAGAGTTTACAAATGCTCTTTACTTTTAGTGGAAGTCGATGTAAAGAGGTTTCTTTCCAAGTGATTTTAGATCATTTCTGTTGATCCATGCATCATGAAACATTTACAGGATATGAAGGTTGTGTTCAAATGATGTAGACCAATGAAAATGGACAAAAATAGAGATTTTTCTTTGGATAGCGATGATTGTGATACTGGTTTAGTACTTATTTATTGTCTTAACCCTTAAAGGTTATGACTAGCATTTTACTGTGCTATTCAAATGTAATTATGTATTATTATTTGAAAAAGCAGTGTAGCCCCCTTAGTACTGAGGTTATCCTGTACAAGCTCAATTCCAAAAAGTTTGGATGCGGTGTGAAGTGTAAATAAATATAATTTAAAAGAAAACAATGCAATAATTTATGATTCGCAAATCTTATAGACCCATATTTTATCCACAGTAGGGAGTATTACATATATCAGATGTTAAAAATGAGACATTTGAACATTTGAAAATTATGAACTTGTTTCAAACTTGATGGCAGCAGTGCATCTTGAAGAAGTTGGGACGAAGCAACAAAAGGCTGGAAATGTAGGTGGTACTAATAAAAACAGCTGGAGAAGCGATTTGCAACTAAGTCACATGACTAAGTATAAAACAGGCAGGCAGTCTGGGCAGAGGTTCTCCAGTCTGTAAAAAAAACTGCATCTAAAATTGTGGAACAGTTTGCATTCTGTGTTTTACTGTGAATACAGTATGGGTCTGTGTGATTTGCAAATCATTGTATTCTTATTATATTTACATTTATTTACGTTTTATACAGTGCCCCAACGTTTTTGGGGTTGTGTGTATGTATAGACTATCAAAACATTCTGCAGCCGTTATACCTTAAATGGTATTCTGGATACAAGTGGAACAGCAAATTAGTAACAAGAAGTAAATGAGAGGCTGAATGTGCTATTTAAGGTGGAACAGGAAAATTCGTACAAGAAGCTGGTGAATAAGAAGCTGAACTCAGTCTCATGGTTATTGTTTAAAAAGGAGATCAAAATATCCTAGCTGGAGTTTTATGCACAGAGCTGCCAAATTCCAGCTGCTGTTTCAGTGAGATCTGTAACGGGCACTCTATACAGCCAGAGTGTGTTTTGTCTGTTCTGGGCTACTGGAGCAACGTTGCGGCTCCACATGTCAGCCTCTGTTGGAGGATGGCCCAGTCCTCTGTAGATAAGAAGGGCTCATTTTAACTAATTTTAACGAAAACACATAATCACATAAGTAGTTACAGGTGATTATGCAATAATGAAAATATACTTTTGTATATTGTATTTAGTTTCTGTGAATAGATCCCTCTAAATCTGTCACACTCTACCTTTAATTACATTAGCATGGAAATCATATTAATTATATTGTATTAATTAGATTATTAATCATATTATTTAATGTCATTTGACGTTCCTACATAATAATAAATCTTTATTAATATAGAACTTCGCATTTAAGTTTCACAAGTGGTCCAAGTGCTTAGAGCAAATGAAGCAAATAAAACTCTAAAAAGATAAATGAGAATGTTTCAGGGTTTATAAACAGAGTCACTGACAGAGATAACTTGTGTTTTTTAATAAAGGTTGAGACTGTGGAGTGAGTGATGGGGAGTAATTTGTTCCCACGCACTTCACAGCATGTGCCAGCAGTAGTTTTTCTCCAGTGGTCCTAGCAATGTCCATTTCTCTGTTTGTCTCCACGGTACACTTAAACCCTGCTAAGCAGGACCGTTAAAAACATCTCCAGCTTTCGAGTGTAAGTGTTTTCTCTCAGAGTAAACACTCAGTAAGCCAGCTCAGCAGGCTTGGGTGGACCTGAACTTGTTTGCTGTTGCTCTCTTGCAGATAGCGCTTTCCTCAGTGCTCCCTCAACCCCTTATTTGGCTCTCGACTAGAGCTGGAGCTTTAGGGCTTACCAAACAGAGCCAAGCTGGTGAATTAATCAGTGACAGGCCAGGCAGAAGAGTCAGTTAAAGACCCTTAGAAAGAGTTCTGATCTTATAGAGTTTAGTGGGCTAGTTGGTCAGCCTTCTTTTAAAATGAAGCTGCTTTCTAAGTGCTGCCATTAGCTTTTGCGTGTGCCAAGACAGATCAGGTTAAACAGTAACACCAGGCTTGGCTCTGTTTGGCCTCCATTTAGAAGCGAAGACAAAGGCTTGCGTGCACGAGGAAACTTGTCTAGCAGCTGTGCAAGACTAAGTAGGAAGACTCGCCCTCCTTGCTTCTGACTGGCTGAGAGTTTCATGCGCTCCACAGAGACAGTGACTGATTGGTTGGTCTGCACTGTGACCTCATGCGGTGCAACTCCAGCAGAGTTGGTAAACAACTTTTTTAAAGGGGTATTCGAAGTCAGGGAGGCGGTCGGAAAAAGTCACTGTTGGATGAGAGGAAGCAAGCCAGAGTTGTTGATCTGGTTTCTCTCTCACCGCGAGTGGTCACGCGTAGCATTGCCTTTTAAAAACAAAACATGTGCCCTGTTTCCTGTAGCTGTTAACCCGAAGGCAAACAAAGGAGATGAAGCTCGGGTGTTTGCTCGCTCACTGTGTTTGTGTTAGTGCTGGGCAGCATTGATGAAATTGAATATAACAGTATTTATTATATATTTTTTATATATTATTATATATTATGTTTTTGTATTTATATTATTTATCACAGTATCTACATTGTACAATGAGGAGAAATAAGTATTAGTCTTTTGTTATTTAATATACTCCACTTAATGCTTTTTAACTTCTTTATCCCATTTTGTATACGTCACACACATGATCCTGATATCAAATTTATATTAACCAGTTTTTACTTGATCTGTCAACACCAAACAAAAGCTAACATGATGTTTAAAGCCAGTACATTCAACAGTAGTTGATGACCGGGACCTGCAGCAGTCTATTCCTCTGGGTCCTTAAGTAGTAATGTTATATTCCCTACACACTTAACCAATGTTGTTTAAAGGAGCTGCAGTTCAAAACTACCTTCATTTGAAACATCACACAGCATCAGAATCAACCACCACCTTTTTAAGAGATGCAAAGACTGCTGGGTAAACTTTCCTGCAGTTTCCTGCAAAGTGATCAATCCTTGTTCTCCTCCTCCCTGTGAAGTTCCCTTCCTACTAAACTTTTTCACTCCCTGTGGTTTGGAACCATATCTAAATGTACCCTGTGTGGTCCACTTAGCAATAAACTACTAAGACAAGTAGAATGCGGCTTTTGTTTTTATGCTCTGAAGTCTTGAGCCTGCCGCTCGATTTGATCACGCCAGCATGGTTGGCGACTCATGAGATGTAAACAACACTTCAATGAAAACTGCTGCATAGCTGCTACTTTCTGTCACTATCATTGATTCAATTAAGCATAACTGGAAAGTTCATGGAACAACCCATTGGTGTGCCTATGCACTCAAACAGAGCAGTAGGAACACTTTGTGTTTACATTGTAAAACACAGAGATGTCAAAAAGTTGCACACAAGGATTCAGAAAAATGATAACTCTGATTTTAAAGAACTGGTCAGATAAATTATGGGAACTGGATCGAACTTGGGCAATAATACAGCTTGTCATTTTTTGGGGGGCGAAATGGGCATATGATCCCAAGAATGCCATACTTACTGTGAAGTACAGTCATGACATGTCATGCTCCTCTGCAAATATTATTCAAGAAACAAACTATATATTATAATTTAATCTCATTAAAGAAACTGAATCAATGGTAAACATTGATCTTCTAATGAGACCCCAAGTGTGCCAACTCCTTGAACTCAATTAATAATTGATGGAGAATTTTGATAGATTTAGAAATTTAAAAAAGTTTATTAGAGGGGGGCATTTTGCACTTCCCTAGAAACCTGTGACTGCAAACAACCCAGGTCCTGGCTTACTTTGTTTGGACCTTTTGTTTTGTTTTCTGCACATGTGAAATAAGTTTTTTTCTGTACAGTGAAGATGTATATTAGTTAACCAATATTGAGACATGGTTAAGGTTTAACTGACATTATTTTGATTGAAACGTTCACTTTCATTGGATTGCATGAATATCTTTATTCTTCTGAACAGCCACATAAATGCTCCAGGACTGCGAGTGCTCAAGATGATCACTGGATAGAGGACTCACATGCATATCACAGCTTTCTCTTTTATCTGTATTTTTATTTGTATTAGCGTCAATATGGCGATAACACTAGACAAATGATAAATTGTGCAGCCGAGCTGCCCGACAAACAACACAGAAGGGCTCAGTGTGGTTTTAACATCTGCTTAAGCAGAGAAATTCAATCTAAGCTTTGTCTCCAAGACCAGACAAGACATGACCTAAGGCAATTAAGACGACAAATACATCATTGTTTTTACCAAATCGTACATTTCAAGGTCAGCGATATAGATAGCAGTGTTCTTTCTCTAGAACTGGGCTAAATGTTTTTTGAGGATAGTCCTTGCAAACAGTGAGACATTCACAGCGCTCAGTAAATCAGTGCTATTGATGGCTGGACCTTGAGCTTTGCTAAAAGAAGGATTCAGAGTAATTCATGCAAAATATTGATCAATTTTGTATCTCATAAATCCTGTCTGAATATGTATTCAGGCAAATGATCTTTTCACCCTCAGATGAAAAGACAGAAGCCGTGACTGCAGCTGCTCCGGACCCTTCCCCAGTGCCCACTTCTGTCAAGAAAGTAGCGGTTGAGCAGTCCCTTCCCGTGCAAGCAGAGGGTGCCGTGGTGCAGCCAGTAATGGGGGTCAGTCAGCGGGTCAGGACTGGGCCCAAGAAGAAGAAAGACCTGGGCACTATGGGTAGGTCTTGTGATTGAGATTACTGTGGGGAAATTCCAAGGTCCACCCACAACGTCTTATCTCATTTATATGCCTCATCAAATGGAAAAAAGACGGGAGGAATTGGAAATGTCTGCTATGCTACAGTGTTCCAGTGTAGCCAGGTCCTGGTGGCTCAGATCTCTCAGAGACGTTGTGTACATTATATAGAATTTTTTTTAATTTCTTGGAGCTATGAAAAAGTTGAATGATTTGTTTTAGTAATGTCTAAAAAGCCAACACGTGTACTTGTGTCCTGTTATGTGGCCTATACAGCTCATACTCAGTAGCTGATAAGAGCACTGGAGTGGATGTGTTCTCAAATCGCTTCATTCCAAACAAAGTTGATAGAATTTTTTCCTGACCCCGAAGGTTGTCAATCAGTCAGCACACGTTGGCGTCTGAAGTTTGTCTGAAGTTGCGCACTGGAGCTACAAGGCTAAGTTATAATAACTTGTAGCCCACCACATAGCATCATGTTAACAACGTGCCTTAATCATCACACCTGCCACCAGGAGTTGCACACATTATTTGACTTGTTGACTACACAGCCATAATGCTTTGAACCCGATGCCGACTTGTCGCTCGGTGATCACATGATGACGATTCAGTAAGCAAAGGTCGTTCAGAGTGCTTTGATGTGAAATTGTTCATTGTGGAAACGCTTGTGAAAACAAATATAGCCATTTTATTTAGTTTTTATATACAATGCTAATAATAAATCTGGGATCTTTTTTGCTTTGACAGTGACCTGCATAACCCACTCTGCCAATGAATGCATTTTAAAATGAGGCTTAAATCAAACCTTTCTATTAAAATGTAAAACAAAAAAAACTGTCTCAATGAAGTTCCCTTTTAAGGTTTCAAGATAGCTACTATTAATTAATTTATTTTTCATTTTTATAGATTTTTATAGTTTTTACCTCTTTAACGATTTGCTCTTGGCTCACACTCCGGCTTGCTGCTGTGCTCTCTTTTAGGTTATGTTCTCGCTATTCTCATGATGGGCATCATCATCCTGCTGGGAGTGGGAATCACAGTGGGCTACTTCTATAAACGGTCAGTACTCACACACACATACATGAGCAAATGCACACACCACCGTCTTTGCAAACAGAGACATGGCAGAGTGTTGCAATCGGGCCACTGCAGAAGAGAACAGGGCGTGAAATCAGAGTACAGACACAGACAAAGCTCTGTTTATACGATCCAGTACAGAAACAGTGCATGAAGAGACAAGCAGAATGGAGTGTTCTGTATTAAATTAGGCTGACCCGGTCTAGTGTAATTATTTTTAAGACGTTGGGTACGTGGCCTGATGGCAGTTGAGTGATTAGCAGAGGTGGTTACTAAGGTGTTTCAAGTATTGTGAAATGCTGTTGTATGTGTTGTTGAGCGTTTGTGTGGGAGGTGGTGTTTTGAGAGCTTTAGGGTTGACTGTGTAACAGGCATGCACAGGTGTGTGTTTCAGCCAGAGAGTGTGCAGAAACCGCATGTCGCAACATGAAAACGGGCATCAGCTGGATTTTACACCACACATGCACACATGTACACATACAATTAGTTAAGGGATGCATAATGATATAGAAATAATTACTGAATTGACAGATAAGAAGGTTTCAGAGTGATACGTTTGTACAGTTTTTACTCTCTGTGTTGTGCCAGGCTTGTCAGTAGTTGGGCAATAAGGATTGTGTTACAAGATGACATCACCTTGTAACAGAGAAGAGGGCTGGAATTCCAACAAGGTTTCTGAATGAGAGAGTTTCTCCCTGTGGCATGTACTTGCTTTATAACTTTGCAGGCTGTTAACTTGTACAAACAATCTCAACAACACACTAAAGAAAATATCAGCATCAGACAAATGTTTAAATTTGACTAATATTTCAAGTATCAGTTTGAAACGTCAGCCATATTCACATCATATGACATTTAGGCAGAGATCTATCAGTGCATCCCCCTGTTTTTTTTAAATACATATACCTGTGGCTGTCTCGAACCGATAAACTGTGCTCAGTGATTGTAAACCTAAAGTGCGCCTATATTGTAGCTATTTCTGATAAAGTGGCCAGTGAGTGTAGGTAAAGCATAGACTGGGAACATTGCGGATGCACCATCAGTTCTGTCCACAAAGTCTGCCTCTCTAACGTCATTCTAAGAAACTCCCTGTAGAGACAGAAAAAAGAGGGAAAGAGGCCTTCTGTTTATCTATTTTTAGAACCTTGTATTCCAATCTGTTGAGTGAGTTGGCAGTAAAAGGGAACCGGAAGGGAGGAGACAAGATAGCACCAACTGCTGAAGCACACAGATAAGGCTGCTCTAAGACTTCACTAATCATGTACCCAACAATCACCTAATCAACAACTATTATAAAAGGAATGGTTTGGGGAAAAATCACATTTACACAATTTGTAGAAAAAGAATTTGGGTGACTATTGAAGTCTAGGAACGTTGGCCTTATAGCTCCAGTGATCTACTAAAAGAAACAAAGTTTGCCAAAAGTATCTTGGCTGATCAGCTACATCTTGACTCAGTGGTAAATTTTACACTGAACCATGAAGAATGGAGGTGGTCTGTGATAAATAGAGATGGATCCCAGCATGCAATGTTGGATTGTGACAAGTGGATGCTTACCCTTATCTTAACCTCAGGAAATAATTTGCAAGCTTAATATAGATATCAAATTGTCACTGATTTTAAAGGAGCTCAAAATCGTGATAGCTGAATTCCGATTAGCTGATTCTGTGGTCAAAAATTAAATAGACCCTAAAGGTTTTAGCTAAAGTTGCATTACTGACTGTGAATTGTGAGTTGTTCAGTCTGAGCAGTTAACTCAAATAAGCATTTCTTCTCAGATTTTAGGTATCTGTATACTAAAAAATCCTTTTTGGTGGCTTATTGTGATTTCTGTTGTTTCCAATGATTATGCGGAACCTACATGATGGCTCAATTTATCCTTCCCAATGACAGAAGCTCATTATTGTACCTGGTCAGCTTACATCAACAAAAACAGGTTTGGTCTTGGATCAATCAGTGGTAAGGAGCCGCTTACTGTCTGTGCCTAATGGACACTCTGGCAGGGCACCCAGCCGATGCCCTTGAAGCTTTGTGTCTTTGTGCTTGTGTGTCAGCTATGATTATCTTCCTCTGTCATCATTATCTTGTGTAAGTAGTTCAGTACTAATGAGCATAGGCAGCACACAATGCTGATCAGCTTACTGTTTGTGACAGGGCTGTTATGTCATAGGGGCTCTTTTTGTCTTCTGTGTGAATGTGTTTTTCTACGTTATCTCTGCGTCTGTGTCAAACCTTTAATTACAGCTCACAATCATTTAAACACGCTTTCGCATACTTAAAATCACAGAAAACCTGTTGATTTGAAACACGGTTCCTAATGAAGCCAATGATCAGGTGCTGAAAAATGTTTTAAAGTCTGTGTCTGTGATTAGGCCTGGGTGATAGAACAGTGTAATCAGATATTGGTGATAATTGACAAGTAATCTGATGACTGTGCTTCAAATGCAGTAATAGCTGCGTTGGGAAAGAGTGTTGGGAACTAGAGAAGGCTAATGTAACATTAAACACCTTGCTTTTACAAACAGTAGCTCATTGCATGGTATTAATAAGCTATTAGAGTATTTTACTTACTATATGTAAGTCTCCCTAGAAAATGATATAACTGTCTCCACATTTTTCTAAGGCATCTATAGCTCATTTCCAGCACTCCTCCGCTATAATAAGGGAAAACACTATTGGGTGTGTGATCCCATTGTGTTTGCAATCACACCTTTTAAAATAAAAAAAGGTTTGTTACCAAAATATGTTAAGTTACTCAAGTTTTTTAATTGAAATGTGTCTGTTAAATCAAAAGTTCAATGCTAAAAATAGGGCTGGGCATTATATTAATTACTGTGATGTATATTACTGTGGCAGGAGAGGTTTGTGGCAGGAAAGCAGGTATGTTTTGTGCCTTCTGGTCACCAAAAAAAAAAAACACTCCATAAATATCAAACCTTATATCTAACCATTATAAATGTTAAACAGTGTTGCTAACTCAGACAGAAGGGCTGCTATCTTTACCAAACCTAACATGATAACATCTCTGCTCACCACTGAACATGTATGAGAGACCGAGTTTAGATGATAATTATTAGTATCTGAGGGACTGAGGTTGAGTATCTGCCATTAAATGGAAAGAAAGACCAAATTTAACCTATTCTGTGGTGTTTGGAGCTGTAGCTTGATCGGCTAGCTCAGGCTACAGACCCAAACAGTTCCACACAGCACAGTACAGGTTTAGATGATAAAATTGTGTCTGCAGACTTCTAACCAAAATTAAACATGTTCTGTGGTGTTTTGGAATGTAGTGTTATGGTTATAAGCTAACGAAAGCTCAGCTAGCAGGCTAAGAGTCACTGCACAGGGTTGGTTATAGCTAACTCATGCTAAAATGACACCCATTCAGAGTATATCTAAGAGCGCATAGTGAAGTGACTGAGAGCCTGCGATGTCTGGGGGCATTCCTGAATTGTTAAGCACAGTTATCATAGTTATTATTGGTATTCTTTATATTTATTTTCGACAAGAAAGGATAATTGACATTATTTTCAGATATGACTGTGTTGATTACCTAGCGATAATTGATGCAGCAGAGAAAGAAAGAGAGATTAGGTTGAAAACCATTAAGCATTGCATTGCCCTGAATGTATTTCCTAAGCAGTTTTCAGTGAGTTGAAAGTTCCTATGCTGAAAAGAGTGCTGCTGAATAGAGTTTCTTTCAGAACGTGGCCTGTGCGCTGATGAGAGGCTGCGTGAACGAGTCGAAGCTCATTGCTTTGTTAATACAGGGCTCACTGCAGAGAGACAGGCGTGTGAGAGGCGGGATGGTTGCGTAATGTGCTGCAGGCTTGTTCCACACAGCTGAGGCCGAAAACAGAGTGAGAGAAGACTGATATGGACAGAGCAGGAAGATGGATAGCAAGAGAACAGAAAGACAGGGCACGTAGGAAGTATTGAGAAACGAGAAAGTGAAGAGTAGTAGTAGCTCAGTGTGTCCTGCCATGAGCGTCTGTCTGACTGTCTACACTCCATCATCTCCCCTACTGACTCTAATAAACCCAGTGAATGAAGACTATCCATCCTCTCCTTGTCAGTGTGTGAGCCTGCAGCACAGACTCAGCTTTTGGTTCTGCATTGGCCCAGTACAGCCTCTCCACACCACGGCAGATTAATGGTCCAGACTAAAAATACACACCTTTAGCAGCGAGTCACAGTCTTATCCTGGAGCTTCTGCTGCACCCAGTAGAGCTTCTAAATATAATAGCAGCCTTTTTCTGAAAAGACGCTCGGAAATAAAACGAGGCTTTTCCTAAAGAGAAACCAGAGCCTGTTTCTTTCATTTAGACAACACTCTCAAAGATCTCAAGAGCAAAATGAGACCCAGCTGCAGAGAGAGTGTTGACTGGATTGTAACTGGATTATGTAATTGTCGTCCCCTTGAATTTGCTCGAATGCCGCCTCCTGACTGCAGTTAAACAAATTGAGCTGTTGAAGTTTATAGACTAAGAAACTAACGTAGCTGGAGTTAAATTAGTGTGCTGCCAGTGATCCCAGAGTGGCTGTGATTTCTTTGTTCTATGTGTGGGCAGTATGGCAAAATATTGTATTACAACATGCATTTTCATGATAAAAGATCTTAGTATTTAGTTTTGTTGTTTTGTTGTATTGCAGTATTGTTGATACGACACAAGATCTAGAGACATCTCCCTTCATATTTAAGTATATTTGCACAAAATATGGAAAAGCTCAGAAATGCATTTGGAAATAAGACTACAGTCTTTTGTACAACTTAGGTCAGAAATGCAGAGATTTTTAAGCGTAATATAAATTGTGAGTGCTTCTACAAGAAGTGCTGGGAATGTAATTTCAGTGAAAGTAAAATTGTCACTAAGACTAGAAGCTTATCTTTATGAAAATACAATTTTTGTGCATCAGTGAAATGTGATTTTAGGAACAGATAGGATAAGCTAGATGCTAATACTAATTCCTTATGGATAGTCTGTCTAACAGTTCAAATTAAAGTATATTTCTAAACAGAATTTGCAGTACATTGTCCATAATACACAACATAGAAATACCTTGTCCACTGATTTAAGAGATTTTGCATGACAGTTAGGAGAATTTCCAGTAACTTTCCAGTTATTTTAAAGAAAATAAATATTTTTTTTAGATCTTTATCTTTACATACTGATGGTTTTCCTCCACTAATAAAAGTCCCGTTCTAAGCAAACTTTGTAATATATGATAATACACAGTGTAAAGACATCTTCCAACTGATTTAAGGGTTTGGGCATGACAAGAAAAATCAAGAACATAATCAGACTATAGTGTATTTGCGTGTGTTCACGGAGTTTATCTTCAAATGTTCACACAATGTAC
Source organism: Megaleporinus macrocephalus (assembly GCA_021613375.1). Taxonomy (NCBI): domain Eukaryota; kingdom Metazoa; phylum Chordata; class Actinopteri; order Characiformes; family Anostomidae; genus Megaleporinus; species Megaleporinus macrocephalus. Next base: position 18,850,349 of record CM038725.1, on the reverse strand, counting down.
ACTTTCATTTTTAATGATATGACATATTTTAATAAATTTACGTATTAATAATTTTAAGGAAATTAAAACGTCATTCTCCTATAGATTAGGTGATGATAGTTTAAGCCCACCGAAAAGATGTAAGAAATGCTTTCACATCTGTTGTTGAACTTGTTTCGTCTCGTCCTCTGCAGGGGTCGCGACCTGAAGAAGCAGCACGAGCAGCGCGTGTATGAGCGCGAGATGCACCGCATCACTCTCCCCCTCTCCGCCTTCGCCAACCCCACATGTGAGCTGGTGGACGAGAACACCATCGTCATAACTGCTGAGCCCACTGACCAGACGCCCACTCAGGACACTGTGGAGGGTGGAGACCCCCTGATAAACCCGGCAGGAACTCCGGGAGCCTGAGAGAAAGGCCACATGGACGGTTCAGGAAAAATGTGACTACAGGACTCTGCAACATTTCGGACCAACACTCCAGCAACTACGCGCTCTCTATCACTCTCCTGGTCTTTAAAATCCTTTCCAGAAAACAGTGACACTGAACCGAGGAGTGGAGGATGAAAGAAGACGGTGCTAGGGACATGAGAAAGAGGGGATGTATAAAAGTGCATGTCGGAGGTTCTTTTAAAGGAGAATTGCATCTTAATCTTTCCACAGGCTGGTCCCAAGGTCCACTCTTGTTCCCCCAGGTTTCCAGAGCGTGCGGATACGTACGGTGTCTTTACGGGACGGGTGGTCGCTCACAAACTCCCCCTGATATTTCTTTGATGTGGCGTTTGGAAAAGGGTGGGTTTAGGTGCATTTGTGGACTGAGGTCTTCTGCACTGTACTTTCAATAGCACACAGAACACAAGACGTGTGTTTGGCCAAAACAAAAGTGTGAACTTTGGGACGAGGGACACTCGCGTTCTCTACTCAGGCCTCAGCAATTCAGCAGTCTTCATGCACTGGTTAAAGCATGACAGTCCGTTAGCAAGCATCACATGCTCGTTTGAAGCGAAGCTGTGTGTAAGTAAAGTGTTTGAGAGTAGGAGGGACATAGCATTCTTTTTTCTTTTTTTTGTTTTCTGCCATTATTCCTGTTCAGATCCTTATGAAAGGGAAAGAATGAAAGAAGCGAGTGCCCGTGTGCCTCACTTCATCCATACTGCTCACTGTCAGAGTGTCTGAGTGGCTGAAAGGCAGTGAGCAGTCTAATGGCCAATATGCTTTCATATGCGTTCTTAACAGTTAGCACAGTGTTCATTCGAGAGGAGCTTATTTTGTGTTTAAAGCAGAAAGACCACCAAAACGCCAGGGTCTCCATAGCCATCACCTTTACTGTAGTACTCACAAATGTACCACAGTCTCTAGATGTCCCTGGACTTGTGTTCAGCATTACTGCTGTTTTGGGTGTGAATAGAGAAATATCCTTGAGACACTGAAAGGAAGAGGGTCAGAACAGGTTGTTCTCCAAAGCCGGTGAGAAACAGCTCCAGTGTCCTTCACTTTGAAATATAGCAATGTTCCTCACATCATTTTATTTTTTTTTTTTTTTGGTTTGTCAGTCAAGGCACTTGCGGGACAGATATTTTTACGTGGATGGAAGAATTCAGCAGCTTCCTCAACAAGCTGAAAAAAGCTTTGCTGGAACTTGACGCATGTACATTCAATCGCGAATCCATTTCATATCCTCCATGAAAAAAAAGAAGTGGAGACGCCTGTAACCTTGGAAAGCTCTGACTTTTTCCTTTCATAGAACTCTCTAAATTTGGATGGTCTGCTGGATCGTCAGTCACTGGAGAGTCATTTGGTTATTGTGGTTTGTTTTCATTTCGCTATGGCTTGGAATTTGTATTAAATTTTTTTCTCTTCTCTGCACTCTTCGGGATGTATCAGAATACACCTGCAAATAGTTTTTAAAGAACTTGTATTTTTATGTTTGGCAGATTTTTCCTGCTGTGACTAAGAAAAAAAATAAACGACTCTAAATGGTGTTTTGGGCTTCGTTCATATTAATTATGGACACTTTCACACTATAGGATGATAATATCCTATATATATATATATATAATATATATTAAAACCATATGTTTTATATATATATATATATATATATATATATATATATATATATATATATATATATTTTATAAGTCCTATTGATTCCTCAGAGACTCGCTGCAGAAGAACTTTGCACCTAGATCCAAACAGAGAAGTTGCTAGTGCAGGTTAGTATTGGCTTGTGCCCAATAATGACCCCTAGTGGCAGCTTCAATTCCTATTAGGGAAATAATAACAGTGAGACACTGTAGCAAGACAAGGCTGTGCAAGTTTTCACTCATTAAACATTTATTTATGAAACATTAGTGTAGGGTGATACACATTGTAGTGGTTACCATTTTGTACACGTCAGTACCTCAAAGATAATGCTAGAGAAAAACAAAATCCACAGAAACAAATGCACTTTTCACATTCTACAAAATTCTGTAATTATCCAAACCCCATCATCCCCAAAGTGTCATACAAAATTAATTACAAACCTTTTTACAATTCTTACACCAGTCTGAAAAAGGCTAACTCCAGTTCTGTGAGAGTCGTGAGGGCGGCATTCTGCACTACTCACCCAACATAATTACTGTGGTCCGCAGCGGCTTCGATAAACTATTTACATCACAATGAGAAACTAAAGCACTGTTTAATTACAGGTCAGGATGAAGACCGTTCAGTAACTGCAGGCTTTCAGACACATGCACAAGCTCTGAATGAATGATGTATTAAAAAAAACAACAACAATAATTTAGTACTTATGAACAGCTTATTGCTACTATCAGGAAAACACCCCAAAAAAAGGCCCAAAAGTACTGGGTGGGGGTTGAGGGGGCTGGCTCCACCTATCACTTTAGGATAGATAATGTATTTTACTTCATATGTGGCCTAAACAGTTCATAAATACTAAAGTATAACTTTATATGTGTGTTACTAAATATTTATGGATATGTTCTGAAGTCCCAATGTCGGTAGCAATTAAATTAAGTTTAAGAGTCGGTTCCAGAACAAGTTCTCACTAAAACATATGATCTACTCAGAGAGAAATAGAGAAATATTAGTCTATCACTACTAAGAATTAGTTCTTGCCTCTCCACTAAGGAGAAATGAGCAAATCCAGTTTTTGTTCCTAAGCATATTTGTGTGCACATATAATCATCCAGCAGGGGGCAGCCTGGTCAAGCAATTCTGAATTTCAGAGAATGTGTCTCTGAGAATTCACTTTCAACATGCTGAAGTATTTAATTATTGAGCATCAAATGATACACAGATCTCTCCTAAGTACACTTCTACACAGTCTTGGTCATTAGACGTCTAATGAGGTGTTAAAATTGCTACACCTTTGTCCGGAGGCTCCCTCACACAGACACCGTGATAAGACCTTTGAGTCGAAGCTAGCAGCTGCATGTCGTTCAGATGCATTTTTACAGATTTATCATGATGCCTCCACAGTTGCAGGCACTCCAGGAATAAAAAATTGGCAAAGGTGATTGCCAAAATCCCAAATTAGTCTGTTACGTAAGGAAACGAACACCTTACCCTCCGAAAAAGTAGACAAGGAAGACAAAGAACCACTCGAGACCACTGAAATGTGCCTGTTCCCTCATTAGAAACCTGCGTCCTAGAATGCCCCCACAATTCTGAAAGCCAAGAAAAGTTGCACGGCTGGCACTCCAAGCACTGCAGTCTGCATTCACCTTACGCAGCATTTCCACAGCTCCAGTTATGTAAACTCATCTGTGTAGGTAAATAAAAGGAATAAAGTTAGTCCAGCTCTATTTGGTCACTGCCTCCAGCAGTCTTAGTGCAGGCTCTCAATGAGCAGGGGGTCATGAAGAGTCCAAAAAGGGTGTCCCCGTGGACTATGTGCCGTTGTTTTCCAGGCTGGGCCGCTCTGGAGCCCGTGTGGTTGGGCTGGGGCTGGGCGAGAGGGCATCTTTGTTCGGACCGTGAGTCCTCCACAGGTTCTGCTGCAGTTCGTCCAGTTCGGCTGGCAGAGGGATGCCCAGCTCCTGGTTCAATGCCAAAGCCTCAAAACAGTCCTCCAGCTTCTCGAACGCTGGTCTGCAGACACACAAGAGAAAAAAAAATGGGGTCAGATGGCGAAGGACAATATTCATGAATCTGTTGTGAAACTGGATCAGATTATGAATAACAAATCATATATTAATACCATCAAAATTTACAATAACAAACAGAACAGCAGTTATGAAAATGGTGGACTACGTAGACAAATCTACCGTTCCAGGCTGTGAAGGTGATGTGAGCACTTTTCATATCTTTCAGTACTTTCAGTGGGTGTAGTTGATGTTCATCTTTAAACAAGACTGAAGTTGGTTCCTATACTTCAGCCTCTTATCCAGAATTCCCAGTCCACCTTAAATGGTGCTGACTGTACATGTGGCATCATTTAAGGTGGAATGTATAATTTTTTAAACAACAGAAAGCCAACTTCAGTTCCAACATCTTTAACAAGATCCTGGACCACTTTAATTCACAGTTTCTCAAACCTTGGATAATACTGAGCAGGACTGACTCTGAAGAGACTGAATAGAGAAGCACTTTCACCTTCATAGCAGCACAACCCCAACAGTAACCTGCAAGCAGCAGCCATGCTGTGTCCGATTGAAGCAGATCATCTTACGCTGAAAGTTTCACAGTGAGTAACAACTTAATAATAATAATAACTTATATTGTGTGGACGCTGAGCTCCAAATAATCTAATGCTCCAGTTTATTGACACAGAGGTTTATTTGCTTCTTCTGTCTATGTCTGCTTTGACATGTTGCTTCTGTGTGATCACTGTGGCATCTCACTGTGAACCAGACGTTCAGAGCTGAGCTCCTCATTAATTTGTAAAGATCACAAAAAAGAGAAACAGTTCATTTTATTCTAGGACCAAATCAGAGGGTGTTAAGGGGCATTTTCCACCCTAACCATGTAGACATCAGAGAACAACTCTTCAGCTAATTAACAAACCCATCCTGAGTGAAGAATTGTTCTTCTTATAGCAGGGAAATAAATGTTCTGGGTGGGTTTGTGGGGGGACGGGTTTCCAGCAGAGTGAAATGCTGCAGAGTTAGAGGACTCCTGCTTTGCATCTATTCAAAAGCACAAGTCCAGTGCAAACGCAGTGGAGATATAAAGGGAGGAGAAACATTGAGGTGAGGGACAGTGTTAACGTTTAACTCTTCTTCATGTGTAAAAGACCACTGTCCTCCGTTACCCACTGCTGACTACACTGAAGCAGGATGTGCATGCTGGTTATTACAGGGAACATTCTGGAGTCAGTGAGAACAGGCCAAGGAGAGAAAACATGAGGAAAGCCATTAGCCACACTGGGTGTGCTCACAAGAGGACATGATTTGCTGTGGAGTATGTTTCTCTCGATGGGCTTTGTGGCTTTACAGTGGCAGGGAATAGCATGTTTACTGAGAGAGAGAAAGGCAGAGCAAGAGAGAGAGAGAGAGATGAAGAGAGCAAGATATATATATAGTGAGAAAAGGAAACATTCCCCTATGCTGGGCTTCTTGACAAAGCAGATTGGAATTCAGCTTCTTATCACTTGCTTACATCTTAATATCCCTTCAACTGAAGTCAAAACAACTACACGCATGACAGGTGCGCTGAAAAACAACCTCACAGAGCGCACCCAGCCATCCAGCACGCTGAACCAAATTTGGCTCCACATATGACACTAATGTTAGTCGCAGATCAGCTCTCCCGTCAAAACATGGCCCTTAATTCAGTAGATGCTCCACGGTCGGTGGGCAACTTGAGAACATTTGTTAGTGATATATTTTATTTATTAAGCTGTGCTGGCAAAAACTCTCCAGGATCAGAACTGCCATAACCTTTCCACTGACTGGAATGTCTCTAATCAACTGTTCTTGAGCGCTGGAGAAAAGTTAAACTCACCGGCTGTCGGGAAAGAGGTCACAGCAGGCCACGGCTAAGGGGAAGAAAGCAGGTGGGCAGTCTTCAGGAAGGAACTTCTCCATGAACTTGCCCACGTTGAGGCCGAAGTCCAGCGTCCGAGGCAGGCACTCTGGATCCGCATACACCTGCCCGATGATCTGGAGGGTAAAAAATAAATGAAAAATAAAAAATACACCCAGAAAAACAGTGAAAATGAGTCAATGATATGAAAGTCATATCCAAAAAATGAACAGAGAGCGAGCGTAGAACAAGCCTAGCTGTACATTCTCAAAAATACTTCTGGAATAACCACAATTTGTAAAAACAAGCTGTTCTGAGAACGGAGAAATTGAAAAAAAGAAGAATGAGAGAAGAATGTTCCAACCGGCCCACAGCTTACCTCACAGAGCACAATGCCAAAGGAGAAAACGTCCACCTTCTCATCGTAGCGCTTCCCTGTTCCACACAAAGCAAAACAACAGCTCTTTAACGGAAACTAAAGTTCCTTACAAATCAGAAACGAACTCTGATATCCTGCTATCTGTATCCAGATGTCATACAGTGTGCCAGGAACCACATAAGCAAGGCTAATTTGACAATAAGAGGAATTCCACCAAAGCTTTGCATAATTAAGTAGTTAAGATGTCAACAAAGTCATTTAGAGTGGTTTGATCTAGAGAAACTTACCAAGTCAGACTTTCACAGGGGTGATTAGAACCAGATGTTTGAAGAGTCTTATTACTTGAAACTGTTATGAATATGCTGCCTGATGCCTCAGACACAGTTTTATGATCATTTACAGACAAGGCTTCGGACTAAATATTAACTCTAAAATTAATTCTAAAACTAAATATTAATTAATTCTGATATAAAAGGTTTATTAGCGGAGAGACATTTACAGGGCAAATAAGAGCATTAAATAAGTACGCATAAAGGTCCCTTTTTGATTTCACCATTTTAACACTACAATGCAGGAACCATTACATACAATCTTAGAAGAGACATGTAGGCTGTTTGTGGATAGTACAATGAGTTGTAGACATTGTAAGCCCCTGGTTTCAGTAATGAAATCTGAGCTGGTATATTTCTCTACAATAAAGCACTTCATATCAAACCACTGAGCTTAACACCTCAACATATGAAGTGTTTAGGTATGTAGTGTCCACACTGATAAACGATGGGGTATAACCTTCCTGTAATTCTAGCTTCTGCTCATGGTGGATCAACGAGGTTAGTTATTTAAAATGTTCCAAATATGAATAAATATAAGCTCTTCTCACCGTTTAGCATCTCCGGGGCCATCCAGTACGGGTTGCCTACGACTGTGTAGCGCTTTTTCCTGTCAATTCGGCGGAATAGCCTCTTCTTATTAGTGGGCTTGTCAGGTGGTGGCTGCTTTACCTTGTCCTCCATGATGAGTCGGGACAGACCGAAGTCCGCCACCACCACTGTGTTGTCCTGAAGGAATCAAAACAAGGGTTAATCACACTGCACTACACTACACTAGACAGAAGAGCTCAGAATCTAAATCTAAGTAGCTTATTGCAGCAAATCTATGATCAAGCTGATTATGGTTCTTTAGGAAATCACAATGCATCAAAACTCAAATTTCACCAGCATTTACTTAGATTTAATTATTATTATCATCTTCCTAATACATAATTATACTTTAAAAATACTCTAAATGTGACTAAATACACTTTCTACCCTGTAGAAAAATTAATTTTAAGTTATACATCAACTAAGGAGGCACCGATACCACCTCTCCCTTCTGATACCGATACCTTATCATTGAGTATCGGCTAATACTGGGTACCGATATAGATACTGATTCACTATTTAGGCTAACCAGCACGCAAACACCTCAGTATCCTTGCTGGATTGAGAACAGTCCACTAACCAAAAACATCTAGCCAGCAGTGGGCAGCGTGCTGTGACCGCTGATGAAGGACTAGACAATGACCAACCCAAACAGTGCACCAACAGATGAGCTACTGTCTCTGACTACATCTACAAGGTCGATCAACAAAGTGGACAGTGAGTAGACACAGTGTTTAAAAAAAAACTCCAGCCCCACTGCAGTGTCTGATCCACTCATACCAGCACAACACACACTAACACACCACATCCACATCAGTGTCACTGCAGTGCTGATGATGACCAACCACCTAAATAATATCTGCTGTACAGTGGTCCTGTGGTGGTCCTGATCACTAAATAACAAAGTATGCAAAGAAACAGATGGACTATAAAGAGCACATACACGCTGATAAAAAGTAGAGCTGATAAAATAGACAGTAAGTGAAGAAGTGAGTAGGTGCACTTAGTGGAGGGGCTGGTCAGTGAACATACACAGTATGAAAGGTTTGGCCATCGAGGTAAACTATGTATCTAATGCTTTATTTAACTGGCTGCTTATTGTGCTGCAGCAGCTTAAACAGGAAAAGTATATCACTTTTTTTCATTAGAGTTAAAAATAGATTTTGCCGAGTGACTTTAAACACATAGTTTCCATATCAGGCGCTTTCCCAAAAAGTGTGAGATTCATGAACGTCTCTCACACAACAAACACACGCACGTCCCACTGATACTTGCCAGCACGCCTACCGAGCATCAGCTCGTCTGCCCTCCAGCACAACTACGAATCTCCTGAGACGGCAGCCTCTATTACTCTCTTTCTCTCCGAGTCTTGCATAACTTGTTTTTGTTTTTCACCTTCTCAGTCTCTGCCTGTGCTGACAAGAGGGCTAAACTGCTCCTCCCTCAGTCAATGAGCACTGGGGACAGGGCAGCCAATCCTCCCGCAGTAGGACAAAAACACGATTTCAACACCACCGAGGCACTTTCTGTAACTCCAAACACAAACACTTCTGCAGCTCTAACTAAACTCAACTGAACGCAAATGGAATGAACGTTGGCGTGAGTAAGCCAGTGGGAATCAGTGGCTCTTGTATAAAGACTTAAACAGAGATTTTAAAGTGAGCAGGTCACATACCAGTTTTACCAGGCAGTTGTGCGAGTTGAGATCTCTGTGGATGATGCTCATTGAGTGCAGATATGCCTGGAGGGATAGAGATCAGTGTTTCTATGTAAGAGTGGGTGGTATGGCAAAAAAATAACATTGTGATATGAGAAGGCTTTCTTTAAAAATATGATCCGTATCGCAGCAGTTATTCTTAGGTTTGCAAATAAACTGGAAGAGACAAAATTCAGGAGAAAAACAGAAGTGCCACATTCCTCCCCCCAAAATGAACATGGAATAACAATAATAAAAAATAAAAATAAACCCATTAATAATAATAAAAGTAATACACACGCACACACATACATACATACATACATACATACTGTTTACAATTGGTCTAATTAGCACCCTGAATATGTATATATGTATATAAATATGAAAATGTATAAACATTTGTATAACATTTGTTAAACTATTAGCAGTTTCACACTACAATTCCTCAAAACTTGTACATTAGTTAGTAGTTACTAAATAACTTAATGTATTTACTGAATAACAGTATTATTCACAGTAATAACTCTAAAATAATTGCGGTATCTAAAGATACTGAATAGCAAATGTTGCTGCAGTAGTTACTAAGTAATACCAGCATAGTTCATAGTAGCTATGAATAACTTTCTATAGTAGCTACTCAAAGATAATGCTCCTAAATGGTTATCACTAAATAACAATAATATTAACAGCAAATACTGAATTTAAAACAGCAGTGTTCATTAAAGTCACTGATTATTACTATTCTTGGTAGTAACTAAATAACAAAATTCTGTATAGTAACATTATAGTAGCATAATGCTTAACTTATTAAATACAAATAGTATATGCAGTGGTTATTGGGAAATTTCAGTGGCATTTATAGCTTTACTGATTTACTGAACATAATAGTATTCAAAATAGGCAGCAGCAGCCACAATAACATTAGTATTCAAAGTATTTATTGACAAACAACAATCATAGTTAATAAATACAGCATTTATTGTGGATCCTGAATATCAACAGAACCATTTATAGAGTCTCTGAGGAATACTAGCATTTATGGCAGTTACTGAATAGTAACAGTAACATTTATAGCAATTACTGAATAATAACAGAAGTTTTCAACACAGATACTGAGATTTCTAACTTGTTAGTTACTAATGAGTAGACCAACTGGCTGAAAATACCTTTAGCTTAGGGGAAGTTAGTTATATGCTCTAGTTTCAATAATGTTATAGTTTAGGTAAGGGGTCATGCTAAGTGTGGCTCCAGTGCATCACCAAACCATTATTTCAGGCTCAACCAAACAAAAAAAATATATAAATATTCGACACGTCTACAATAATACTACACAGTTCAGAGCCTTTTAAAGTTATTATCAACTATTTACTAACATGTGGAATGTATTTAGAAACAAATCTCAGAATTTTCATTTAGACAGATTTTTAAAAACTACAGATTAGTAAATGAGCATCACCTAAAGGAATGGCACTCTTCAATCAGAAAGAGTGGGCCATTCTCAATGCTTTCTGTGTAGTGTGCTTTAAAAGGAGTCTGACAGGTCATGTATATTAATGTGAGTGTGTTTCAGGATTACATCAGGTCTGTGAATGTGACAGGACACCATGGAGACAGAAAAGCTATGGGATTCTATGCCGGTGACTCGAGAGATCTCTTGCTAGACTGGCATGGAAAGAGGGGACTTTCAAAACAGCATGAACTAGAGGGCATGGTAAAGAGAGAGACTAAACAGTCATGGAAAAGGTACATTTAGCTGTAAACCAGCATGTGATTTATGTAAATACATGTATTCTGTGGCTCTGAGACTTGGTGTAGTACATATTTAAAATGATTTAAACTTCTGCACATTCATTGGTCATCAGTAAACATGAAGCCACTGCCAATCACATTAAGTGAATCAAGTTTACCACTCACCATTCCAGAAGCTATGCCCTTGGCAAAGCTAACCCTCTGCGTCCATGGGAATGGGTCCTGAGGAATGAGAGAGAAAGAGAGAATGAATAGGTGGCTTTACAAGCTATTCACAATGGCTGCTGCATCATGTGACCGTTCTGTACCTCTCTGAAGCACGCCATTACACAATCACCCCGATCCTCTTTACTGAACTCAGGTGACGCTGAACTAAAGCTAATTAGGGATGCACTGAAAAGGAGTTTCTGGCCAATTCCAACAGTTAACAGCTTGTTCTGGATACTGATGCCAATGACCAATGAGTTCACATCAAACTCAGAAATTAAATGCAGTAAACATAAAGACAGGATACAAACATATCTGATTTGCTTCAAGAGTAATGATAGTTGAACATAACGTTAAGAGTCTAGCCCAAGGTCTTGTATTACCAAAACTGGTGTGTGTGTGCACTTTGATTGATATGAGCAGTTGAACCTCGGGATTTCTGTGTGTGGGGTGTTAGTGTTGTCCTATGCTCCACTGGAGTGAGTCAAAAATAATGCATATTCTCATTTCTTAGGGTACTCAAGAAGGGGCTTTAATTCCAACACTGGGCCAATCAGAGTAATACAAGAGTTGGTTCTGATTTGTTAGGAAGAATTCTACTAAGATGTATTCCAGAATAGCTATCATTTCACTGAGCACCAATTGCTAGGTTTTTATTCTGTGGATACCAGATTGCTACTCTGGCACACACCAACAAAAAATTGATATGTTAGGTAACATCTTTGCAATGTCACATACAATAACGGACTCCTGTCTCTTTGCCGAGAGACTGAAATGCTCAAACCTGCAGATCACGTAACCATTTTAAAACCATACTTGAGATCAATGTTTTTTGTTAGTTGGTCTGGCTACTGCACTTGCAGAGACGCTGACAACAGGGGCGGGGTTCCCAGGTTATGGCAAAACTGATTGGCTCTTTTTCCTTAAGTGCAAGAGTTGTTTTTTTTTTTGTTTTTTTTTTTACAAATGTTTAGTTACAAACTTTTCCATTCATATTTAAAACAGTGACCGGTGTCCTTGTTTATTTATTATGTCTCTGGCTTGTATCAAATTCCAAACCTGTTATCGGCCATAAGCAAGTGATTTAGGCAGTTGCAAATATTTAAAAAAAAAAAAAAAAAAGAAGTTTAAATAAGGAAGTTTTATAGATCCATCTGTGAGGGATTTTTGGTGAAATGAGTTGTTAATACTTCAGTAGCCGTGTGCTATTGATATTAATATCACTGAATATCATGCTGCAAACATTAGACTCAACATACTCTGGTGATAAACACATTCACGGCATGGCAGTAGATGGAAATATCTTAGAACTTTTAATTTTAAAGCTGTTTTTAAAGGATAGGGCCACACAGCACATAGCATCCGTGTGCAAGCAGCTAGGCTCCAGGCTGGAACTATGACTGATTCACAGGGTGACCAGTTTTATATAAAAATGCACTGATGGCACTAATAAAAATCTTAATTTGAATCATAATCAGTCAACCTTTTATCTAACATCTTATTAACATGTTAAGACTAATTCTGAATATACACATATACATAGCTACACATAGTGGCACCCTGTGTCCTGACCTTTTCCTCAAACAGCATAGCTCTGGTCCTCATCTGCTGGCCATGTGGTGGAGCACAGCCACAGTGGGAGGCCAGCAAAACAACCTTTCTTTTGAACTCCTTCACCTGGAAACACTTTTTCTCCTCTCTCCCTGCATTCCATCCTCACTCTCCCAATGCATGCATGGCTCTCGCTCACTCTCTCTCACACTGTTGTGTACCTTTACATTTCTCCAGCTGCATAGTTTACCTCAGGACGTTAGAGCGAGATACAGACACCGTCTGAATAAAAACCTGGCTTTTCTGCAGCCACCACCACCACAAGCACTTGATTGAGAATGAAGGAAGCAGAGAGAAGGAGGCGACGTGATTTATCTGTCTGAACGTACCATGTCTCTAATGAAGTCCTTCAGGGTTCCTCCCTCAATGAACTCTGTGATCAGGTTTAGCCGCTTGTCTTTGTACAGCACGCCAATGAACTTGAGGACGTTTGGGTGATCTAGACTCCGCATCACTTTCACCTGGACAGAAATTGTGAGAGAAGCTTAAACCTTTTTGATTCAAGTAGTAAAGTTTTGTTAAGTAATTGTGACAGCTCTAGTCCGATTTTACTCTCTTCACATCGATTCAAGCTGGTAGAGAACAGCCACATTAGATGTTTGAGTGTTACAAACCTAGAGAAATTCCAGAGAGCTTGATCTTAGTCACAGCTGAGTCCAGCAGTGGAAAGCATAAAGCACATAACCTCACCTCTTTCAGGAAGGTTTTCTGGGTCTCCTCGTCACACCGGATGAGCTCTTTCATTACCATGACCTCCCCCGTGGCCTTATGAGTGACCTGTTCGACAACAAACCACCAGTCAACCATTCTGTTTCTGATTAAGCTGAAAGCCCATTTATATTTATTACCACTGAAAGTGTTATTTACACTGGAACAGTGCTGACTAGTCTATTATTAAAACAAATACAAATCAACTTCCAGAGAACAAAAACTCTACAGTGACGCACAGTCAATATGTTTCAATCATTCGGACCCCACTGACTCGTACTCAATCAAACCAGACCCTTCCTGACAGGGCTGTGGATTTTTATACCAGCCAACTAATGGTGAGTGGACGGACCTTGATGGCCTGGCCGAAGAAGCCCTTGCCCAGCACCTCCCCATGGATGAGATCACAGGGGCGGAAGATGCGGTGGGAGCAGCTGGAAGAGGCACGGAGCGATTCAGAGCGGCCAATGTCCCGCGCCAGTGCTGGGAGATCCTTCGGAGAACCAGGACCCGGAGATTTACAGATGCTGTTACTGCGCCTGCAATTTACATTCAAAAACAACCAATCAATCATATGAATTTTCTAAAACTTAAAAATTAATACTTCTAAAACCTAAGAAAAGGATACAAATCTAACTGGACAAAGCAGCTGCTGCTGTTTTAGCTAGGCAAAGCTCTGTCCAGTTCACAGACCATGTCAGGTCCTTAAAATTGTCCACCCCAGATTTTAGAGCACACGTCAACACCACTCAGTAAATCCTAAAAAAAACTGCAAAAATACTCGGTCTGTAAATCAGTCAAGCTCTGGTAATCCTACCTGAGAGATCTCCTCTTCAGCGTCCCCTCATCGACCTCCGTTCTCTCAATCACTCCATCTGACGGAGAGGACAGACGCAGGCGGGATGCGGCCGGGACACCCAGGCGGTTGTTGGTGGAGCCCAGACGAAGTCGGTCCAGGCGCTGCCGAACCGGGTCATACTCTATCAACAGCTGCAGCGTCTGACTGGTCCGATGGATGAGGTCCTCCACCTAGATCAGCCAATCAGAAACAGGTTTATTCCAAGCTTCTGGACCAAGACTGGATATTTCATACAGATCTATGGAGTACCATCATGAGAAAATTATATATATATATATATATATATATATATATAATATATATATATATATATATATATATATATATATATATATATATACATACATACATACACATTATATATATATATATATATATATATATATATATATATATATATATATATATATATATATATATATATATATATATACTGTAAGGCTGGGAGTCCAAGACAACTCAACTGACTTCGCTAGCTATGAGTTGGTAGGTCCAGATTAAACGGGAGAGTGTCTTGGGTGTTATTGAAGGTCATGTTCTACACAATCCTGGTGTGGCTACCCTTAAGGTTTAAATTTAACTCCGTCTTTACACATCATTTGAAAACATTATAATGTGACTACCCAGTATGCATCACAATGGACTGGATGTTTCTAAACAGGTTTTTTCAAATACCTTTGTGCCAAGCTCAGCTAACGATGAATGCTTTGTTTATAAATGCCCTGAGCACACAGACGACACAGCAGAACGTCCATGAAGGCTCAAGCACCATTCAGCTTGTATTATCACCAGACAGGGAAAAGCACAGGCAACAGACAAAAGTATCATATGTGCATAATCATATGTTTAATTACACCCTAACAGCTGCCATTGAATTAAAAAAACGAAAAAAAAAACCAAAAAAAACAAAACAAAACTTTACATTGCTAATGAACTGACTGTGATAAATTGGGAGTTTGAAATGCTGATATTGAATATTATAAACTGCCCTGACTGTTAAACCTGATGGACACACTTTTATATACACACATTTATAAACATTTGACCTGTTATTTACTCTTTATACTTTATGTCCTTATTTAACATGTAATGAACGAGAGAGCCCAGTTAAAATTTATAGATTTCGATGATCATTTTAAACAAAGAAAATGCATATAAGTAAAAAGTCATATCAGTTGTGCTTCAAATTAGTAATAAACGACTGATTATCTAGTCTGTGCTCTATATCAGAAAAAAACACGACACATCCAACAAAAATACTAAATCGAAAAAAATCTGATCAGTGTGTTTATACACAATGCAACATTCAGATAATGGGAAACACAGGGTCTACATTACTGCTCACAGGATACGATGTGAAATAAATATAACGTAAACTTTCTAAACAAGACACTTTGCCTGAAAATATGAATATACATTAAGAATATTTCAATATTTCATTTAACTAAGCGTGTATATGGTTTTAGCGTAGCTCCAAAAGTGTTTTGTTGCCATCTTGCTTGCTGATTTCCTTTTTTTTTTAATATGCAGGCAGTGAATGTACTAACTAAGGGAAGCCTTGTATATATCATATTCAGTGATACACAGACAGAAAGCCCTGGTTCTTCATTCTGAAATAAACAATATGATTTTATTGTGACTAGGGTTCGCACAACCTATATTTAAGTTGAAATGGCGTTGATTAACTGCTGGTGACATCGTGAATAAAACCAAAGGAAAAGGGAATGTTTTGCAACAAAGAGCCAAAGATAGAGACCCCCTGGAATCCCACAAATCTGTATACGACCCTAGCTGGTGTTGTCAAGACGCTTATCTGCAGAGCAATAAGAGCAACTGACTTCAAACATATAGGATTATAGGGTGTTATGTCAATTCTCGAATCCCATATGACTTTTTAGAAAACCAGTGATAACGTTGTTCAATATGTGATCTTTAAACCTCTATAGATCAGCAGAGCAATGTTCCCATGAAGCCTTCACAGGCCAGTAGAACATAACGTGCCCTTTACATGAAACCAAAGACACAAAATACGGCGCCACAACAAGACAGTACAGCCTGTAACACTTCTAATTTCATTGTGCATGGCTCAGGCTAAACCGCTCTAGGCTGAATATGTAAATTGTTTAGCTTGTTTTTTGTGACATCATAAATCAGTGAATTCAAAACAAGCTGGTTTTGCCGGTAGGGTAATATATATATGGGCTACAGAGTAAACAAGTTTAAAAACATTTGCATTGTTCACACACCACTAATACCACTAATAATTCAGGAAATAGAAAGAAAACTCATGACATGGGTCCTTTAATATTCAAATCCAGTCACTATCCAGATGTAAGGCAGTGATGTTGAGCAGGAATGTTAACACCTACTATAGTTCAGGCCTCAAGCCACTGGTTATAAAGAAAATAGGCTGCAGACTTCATTAAAACACCGTCGTCTCAGAAGTTTAAAGTTCCTTTGTGTGTCTAATTACATTAAAGCACAGATGGAAAATTACTAAAGTTGAGTCTAAGGAATCCAAACAGTATCTCTCTCTCTCTCATGAGAAATGGTGGGAACTAAATTGAATTTGTGAATGCATGTAGAGAATGCCAAGCATTTCGACCTGAGTGACACGCCACTCTAGACCTGGAAACAGACCAGGCCGTCTCTCTGCCTCCCTTTCAAACAAAAACACACTCCCTCCCTCTTTCAAGTGTAAATATGTGTGACCAGCCTGATTCAAGAGGACCTGAGAATTTAAAGCACCTCTATCACAGAAAACTTCATTTCCTTTACCCGTCTTTTAAAAGTAAAATAGTTAAAAGAGCAATTTATAATATGAAACAACCTGTCAAATTTATACTCCCAACAAAACGACCTCCAGTCCAGCTTCCTCCTCCCTCTTTAATTCTTACAAGTCAGCATTAAACTTCATTCTTTTATTTGCCAAGGGGGTCTCCAGTGGTGGAACGCAGCACCAGTTGTAGCGCTTGTTTGCTTCCTTGCTACCTGTCTTTTATCTAATGATCTAATTAGTGATAGAAACTCACAAGAGGTTAGAATACGCCACTGGGACAGGGCTACTTCCTCATCCTCTCATGTTGGACTGATGGGACTTGATGCTACAGTAACACACTACTGCCCCTCAAGGTACAAAGTGGTATTTTGAAGGAGGACAATCTGTGGTCTGCTGGTTAGCATGCTATCTTAAGTAGGAATAGACCTCTATAAATCGTACTAACAAGGTGCTATCAAAATGTATTTCTTTGCATTTCACTGATATGTTTTGTTAATTTTGGGAGGTTTTAAGCTAAAAATCTGCTTTAATGAAGCTTGTAAACACTGCTTAAGCTGCAAAACATACCATTGACTCTTTAGGCCATACAGTCTGTAGACAGAATCTAAGTTCTGTTTTGAATTAGCTATGTTTGTGAGATCACATACAACATACATATACACCTGTACAGCCAACAGCAGTTCCTATTGGGTTCATCCATTCACACTGTTACAAGGGGTGCTTCACCTTACACAAAGTTGAGCAAAATGCTGAGTAGCCAATAAGAACACACACACATATATATATATATATATATATCTATATATTTTTTTTTTTTTTTTTTTTTTTTTTTTTTTTTTTAAAGGCACAGTTACAGATTCTAAACAGGATGGATGTTTCTGGGAGTCATGGACACAAAACGTGCTGCTGTTGAATTCTAGACTAAACCAGTAGAGTGTCCAGAGCATTCTCTTGCCCTTCTCCATCTTAAAAAAACAGTTCTAAAGCTCTTCCCTGATAAATATCTTTTTTCCAATAGCAACGCTGTCATTTACACAGCTTCATTCTGTTGTCATCCACGTATTGTGATTTTTATGTGAACGCAGCACTGAGGTAAAAAGATGTTGGACAATGTTTGTGTAAAAATTAATTATGGCTGTTTCTTGTAGCAGGCACTAGCAATAAACAACAGCAAAGACTATTTAAGCTTTCCATTTTCTAACTTCTCAATAATCAGACTGGTGCTGTATCAGGCCACATCATGCCGAACTGTGAGTCAAATCTTAGTGGAATGCAAAAGGGAACACAAAAGGGAAATCATGATCCTCAGGAAAAGCTCACATTTAACAGCCCAATCATATGTCAAACGTCTCGAATTTCAGCAACTGGCAGCATCCAGAGTACTTGATGTTTTGGCTGGGACCCTGCAGCCCTGTGAAAGCTATTAGCTGGGGTGAGGATTTTGACACTGTGGGCAGCCATGTAGCCTAGTGGATGCTCTCCATTCCAGCATAATCACCTTAGCTTCATTCCTGGCTAAAGTCCTACCCAACCCTTGACACTGAGCGCCAGCACGCTAACTTACCTCTCAAGTTCAGCAGTGGATGCACTCCCTTCTGGCATAATCAGCTTATTGGCACTGAGCTGGAGACTCTGAAACGTTAAAGTGCTGGCTAGCTCATATCCTCCACCTTTAGTAGTTAATGCTCTCTAGCCTAATTACCTTTACTTAAGTATACTCAAGTTTACTCAAGTAGTATTACCTAGGCTTTAGACACATTAGAGTGCTATCTTGCTAACTCACCTCCTCATTCAGCAGCATTCCTACATATATACCTCCCTACCCTCTAACACGTACGAGCGCTAGCATGCTAATTCACCTCCCCAGTGGTTGCACTACAAAAAAGAAAACATTCAATTCTAGCACAGCTGCCTCGACTTCATTCCTAGCTAGCAGTCTTACCCAGCCTTTCATACGTGACAGTGCTAGCATGCAAACTCACCTCCTCCTCCATCAGCGTTCCCACTGGAAGGCCGTTAATTTCCAGGATGCGGTCTCCGACGTGGATGGCATCCCGTACCTCTGGGCTAATCAGCATCCCTCTGACCCTGAGTGAGCAGGTATGAGTTTGAGAAGCGTAAAAACACTCAGCCAGGTGGCCACACATAGCAACGTACAAGCTAAGAGTGTTTACCTAAACAACCAGGGACAGGCTTGGCAGGTTACCCGTTTACTACTGTAACATCACCATAACAAAAATAAAGAAAAGCAGAGAGCGCTGCCTGGTAGACTACTACACAGTAAAACCGTATGTCTTTAAATAGAACCGCTCGAAGAACAGATAAAACACTATTGTTGGTACATATTCATCTGGACTCCTATTCCAACCACAGAACACTGCAACCCTGCAATTACAGTTATGCAACATACGACTCCTAAGTGTGTGTCTATGGCAAAAGACACATCTGCGATGTGGTTGGTTTCAATGATGAATGACAGAACTCCCTGTGCGCCATTACAAATCATCAGATGTTTAATATAATGTATCTGTCAAGAGTAATATCTCTTTGAAGATATAAAAATATCTTTAAAACATTAAACTCACTGGACAAGGAAGGAAATATTGTTCAAGTCGGAAAGAGATTTCATATTAATCAGTTTGGGACTGGCTGAATTGGACTATTCCGTATGACATATACACACAATATTACTGTCAGGCAGCATTTTTCAAATGATATAAAAACAGACAGTAATGTGTGATTTATTGAGACAGTGTGTCTTTATATGTACATACTCATCTACATAGTGTAGGGCTGCACCAATCATGATTGTTCTTATATCTAATTTCGATTTCTCTACATTTTGATTAGCTGTCATTCCTCCATTCATCCATCCAACCACCTGGTCAACTATCCATCCATTCATCCTGTGATCCATCCAACTGGTCATCCTTTAATTCATTCAGTCATGCATCCATCCTATCATCCATCCATCTATCCATGAAACCATCCAACTTGTTGGTCTGCCATCCATCCATTTACTTATCCATCTACTCATTCAATTATCCATCTATTAAGTTCATATTAATATAAAATACCAAATCATTACTAATACCTCTACTTTTTATAAGCAATGTAACATTGTTTATTGCTCTTTACAAGGCGAAGTGGTAAATTAGCTGACAGTTTTAATTACATATGTTTCAATTACATCAAAAATATTGCCATTTATTGAAATAAATTACATGCCTTGTTTATTAAGAAAAAAAAAGTAAACACGTCCTTTACATAAAACATCCTCAAATATGACGTTGTTCAGATTTTAGTGCACGAGTCTGGTCTATTTGTTTAACACATCGGTAAAAAAAGTATAAAAAAATAAAACAAAATATAAAAAGATGTTTGCACAGGCCCAATTCAAATTTTGATTATTTTCCCCTTCAGCAAACAGAAAACATGCTGTTAAGAAGCAAGTGGCTATTCAGCACAATGAATCATTTGCATCATAAAGTTGCAAAAGAGATCAGCCAAAAGTAAATAAACATATAAATAAATAAACAAACAAACAAACATAATTGCCAATATATCTTTGGAGCAGATGATGAGGAGCTATATCCCTAATAAGGTATATTAAAATTAAAGCTAAACGTGTGAGATCTAATCCTCTTTATCACACTTATTTGTTTTTAGTATTTGATGGATCACAAGATGAGGACTCACTCTTTGACCTGCACGCTGGCTGTGGAGCTGCTGCAGTCTCTCAGTACGCTGACTGTGAACCCTCGCTTTCCGTTTGCTGCGGCTGGCATGGACACCAGGGTGACCGTGTGAGGCAGAGAGTCTGGAGACGAGTCAGTCAAGCAGCGCCTCTCCAGCATTGGAGCCAAAACCTCCTGCTTATAGCATTTACCACTGTATACACAACACAAAGGAGGAGGAGAAACCTTAATGAACCTGTGGAATGTCAAACATCACCGTTTCAACCCAAAAGGATTAGCAGCACCTTCAGAGATTTTATAAATGATTAACATTCCTGTCAAACGAGACATCAGACATATTTCTCACGTGGATCTGCACCAGACAAATCACAGAATATATCAGATTCCTAACTAACATATCAGTGGGGTGATAATATCAGCTGATGTTGAGGAAAATATACTGCACCGATATTTAGATCATCAAGAAATTAAGTCAGGACCCTCTGACAATATGGCAAAACCAATGACAGTCACTTTTATGATTAAAATAACAAATACATGGAAAATGCATTACAATACCACACTATAACACAAATATATGTGTGTGTGTGTGTATATATATATATATATATATATTATATATATATAATATATATATATATATATATATATATATATATATATATATATATATACATACATACACATACAAACAAACTGGAAAATTAATAGGTTCTGAGTATTTCTGCCCCAATATTGATGTTATATAAAATATCTAAAATATTTATGATTTAAATACACATATAAAATTATACTATCAATTATTATCAGCTCATTTTCGCTCAATGAAATCAGAACAGCCACAACCTTTCTGGTTGGCCCAAATCAAAAGAATCCTGACTAATACTTCAAGGGAAATTCCACTTATTTTCTGTATAATTTAATCATTAACCTTGTAAAAAAATATATACTTAGTGGTTTTTGCTGTAAGAAGCTTCATTCTAGAGAATCTTAGTGAGTCAGAACTGTTCACACTGGGTGGAGATCGGAGCCAGACAGCTGGAGAGTTTTATGCCCCAAAAAGCTCTTTTTGCCCCCAACACTGTTTCATCAGCATCAACATGACTTATAAAAATCAGACGACGCCTCAGGTGAATTTATGTATTTAAGTTGTACATACTGGGAGCCCTGGTTTCTGCCTGGTATGGCCACCACTGTAAGGAAATCTGAGCTGTCGAGTTTCTGTACACTAAACCACTTTACATCAAACCACTCGGCTGATTTATCTGGAATTTTAAAAAGCTGGTGAAAAGTCACACTGAGAGAAACTGACAAATGAGCATGCCTGCAGTTATGTAAGCGGCCAAAGAATTATTCTAACTGAAAAGACATTCTTAGGTGCTTAAAGAGGTGCTCAAAGGAATTCCCAGCAATCTCTAATCTGCTGCATCTGAAGTGGACGAGCGAAAACCACAACCGATCTTTTTTTAATACATTTTCCTGTAACTCCTAAAAGAACGTAACAACCACGCACTCGAAACCTAAAATAGAAGCACATAAGAAGCAGTTTCTGCTAATATATTAAGAAGCTTATTTTACTCTAACTGAGATGCCGTAGATAAGACTGTGGGACCATTCCTGTAAATGTAAAG
Source organism: Megaleporinus macrocephalus (assembly GCA_021613375.1). Classification (NCBI taxonomy): domain Eukaryota; kingdom Metazoa; phylum Chordata; class Actinopteri; order Characiformes; family Anostomidae; genus Megaleporinus; species Megaleporinus macrocephalus. The sequence continues at coordinate 18,828,157 of CM038725.1, read as the reverse complement.
AGAAAGTGAGAGAATGAATGCAGCTTGTTCTCACCAGTAGAGTTTGGAGCGCTCCACTAAGGCGTAGGTGTCCCGCTCCTCAATCACCACCTTACAGCTGAGACACACAAAACACTCCGGATGGTACTTGTACTCTCCAGCCACCTGAGAACACAGTCACAGTTGGGTATGGATCAGCATTGCCCCATAGCAAAAACTAAGCTGGAAAACTCCCAGTTCCCAACGGAATCCTTCTGCCCTGCTTTGGAAGCCTTCAGTACAAGTTGTGGTTATCCATTCGGGTAGTGACGAAACAATATTCCCAACGCTCCGAGCCCGTACTCCCAAATGCAGTCTAACTGTGTTCTTCTCAAGGGTTGCCTGTGTTCTGTTATTAATGCTCAGCCTCTCTCACTCTCTCTCACCTGCTTGTGTCTGGGCCTGTCTACTGTCAGTGATGTAATGCAATCAGCACCTCCCTGCTGTCTGGATCATCACACACCACCCAGCACCCTCTACGTCCCTCCCTCTTGCTCGCTCACCCTCTCTCGTGTCCTTATTTTATATACATATACTAGTGCTGCTCGAGTTTTAAACACCTTAGTGTCACTGCTGGACTGAAAATAGTCTAATACCCAAAAATATCCAGCCAACAGTGTCCAGTGAGTGGCATCCTGTGACCACTGATTAAGGAGGAGAGGCAGACCAAAACAAGGTAGGAGTGGGCATTGGCAGTCTAGCAGCACTGTTGTGACTGATCTCCTCGTACCAGCCCAACACACATTAACACACCACCACAATGTCAGTGTAACTGCAGTGCAGAATGATCCACCTACCTAATCGTATCTGATCTGACCCAGTAGGGTTCCTGTGGGGTCCTGATCATTGAGGAACAGGGTAAAAGGGGGTAACAAAGCACATAAAGAAACAGATGGACTTTAGTCTGGAAGTGTAGAACTACAAAGTGCTACTACAGTTTAAACACTGACAGATTTGATTTCATACCCTGTTCTGGAGGCCTTTGTGCAATTTTCTGTTTAAAAAACTTAAAATTTCCTGCTTTTTTCCCCCCATGACGATGTGCTTAATGTGCTTGTCTGGAGATACAACACCATAGATCAAGAGCTTTGGGATTGTTTAGTTACAACAATATAATAGACTCCTGAGAAAACAAACCCTTATTTCCTCATTTTCACACCATGAACAAAGCCTCTCCCATTTACATCCCACAAATGATGAAATACGAATAACAATGCTTACTTCCTGAAAGTAGACATTTACAAGCACCTAAAACAAAAAAAAATAAATGAGACAGCTAAAACAAGTCACCAAAAACATGCCACTGAAAACAAACCAACAAAAACAAACCACATAAACCAAGCCCCCTAAAACAGGCCCCTTAAACCAAGGTACCTAAATCAAGCACCCTAAAACAAGTCCCTTAAACCAAGGCACCTAAATCAAGCCCCCTAAAACAGGCCCCTTGAACCAAGGCACCTAAATCAAGCACCCTAAAACAAGTCCCTTAAACCAAAGCACCTAAATCAAGCCCCCTAAAACAGGCCCCTTGAACCAAGCCACCTAAATCAAGCACCCTAAAACAAGTCCCTTAAACCAAAGCACCTAAATCAAGCACCCTAAAGCAAGCCCCTTAAACCAAGGCACCTAAATCAAGCACCCTAAAGCAAGCCCCTTAAACCAAGGCACCTAAATCAAGCACCCTAAAGCAAGCCCCTTAAACCAAGGCACCTAAATCAAGCACCCTAAAGCAAGCCCCTTAAACCAAGGCACCTAAATCAAGCACCCTAAAGCAAGCCCCTTAAACCAAGGCACCTAAATCAAGCCCTTGAAAACAAGCCCCTTAAACCAAGGCACCTAAAACAAGCCCCTTAAATCAAGCCCCTTAAACCAAGGCACCTAAATCAAGCCCCTTAAAACAAGTCTCTTAAACCAAGGCACCTAAATCAAGCCCTCTAAAACAGACCCCTTAAATCAAGGCACCTAAAACAAGCCCCTTAAACCAAGGCACCTAAAACAAGCCCCTTAAACCAAGGCACCTAAATCAAGCCCCATAAAACAAGCTCCTTAAACCAAGGCACCTAAAACAAGCCACTTAAACCAAGGCACCTAAAACAAGCCACTTAAACCAAGGCACCCAAATCAAGCCCCTTAAAACAGGCCCCTTAAACAAGGCACCCAAATCAAGCCCCTTAAAACAGGCCCCTTAAACAAGGCACCTAAATTAAGCCCCTTAAACCAAGGCACATAAATCAAGCCCCTTAAAACAGGCCCCTTAAACCAAGGAACCTAAATCAAGCCCCTTAAACCAAAGAACCTAAAACAAGCCAACAACAACAAACAATCAAAAACAAGACAGAAACCAGGCACCCAGACACTTAAAACTAGACACTTAAAAGTTATTTAATTTTATGTTCCATTTCTGTCCAGCACTTTAATGTGCTTTGTATGTATGAAGATTCTATATACATCTACATTCACACACAACACAATGCTGATATTGTAACTGCGTACTGGTTGATTTCTTTTAAACTAAACTACTAAAGCGTTTTCTCTTAGAGCATCTTAAACTACTCAAACACCCGACTACCCATCACACAGTGCGAGCGCTCTTTCTGGATAGATCCGTTAACTGATTTGCTGATCTTCAATCTAGCATTTCACTGATATTTGTCTCGTATCAAATCGGTGCCATCTCTTATATAAACCTGAATAAACTCCTCAGTACTGCTCTAATAACCTCCATATGCACGCAGTCCAATTCTAGTTACAGAGAGCTAAGCACCAGATTAGCACCTCACGAATACACTGACCACACACACATTCTTGTACGCACTTCAAACGCTCGATTTACACCTCAGCATCTCGCAAACCGAGATGAGCTGAGGTCACGATGTCTCGCCAAAACTCGCAACATAAAACCACTAAAATCCGATGCAGCCCAATATATTACACAGCTGCCACTGTTATGGAGTTTAAAAGCAAGATGCAGTTTTTCATCTGCGCAGGCTATTAATTACCAGCCCCCTCATACATCCTGCTCTCGCGAGCTGCCCCGACAGACACGGAATGAGTTCACAATGTCTCGCCAAAACACACACGCAGGGGTTTAATTCACTCTCAACCACAAAAACAGATTAGCAGAGATGGTTATGGAGCTGTCTATCACTGGCTAAATGGTTCCCCCCAAAAGGCTATGGACCATTTCGCTTCTCTGGCTGTGGCCATCTGTGGTGTCTACCATCACCTTGGCAAAGGATGCTTATTTAAAAGCTGTCTGCTTTTATAAAACAGAAACAGGAAGCATACTATATAAAGCCATTTAGCAAGCAATCCAGGTCTCGACACTCCTTATAACTTCAGTGTGAATGGTGAATGTGCTGAGCTGAACTACTGTAGGCTGGACAGGCAGTTATAAATCAGACAGAATGTTAGCTCGAAACTCGTCCCTGTGGTTTTAAGGTGATGAACAAACGATGCTTACCACAGACTAATGTAAAATAGCAGTACAAACCAAAAGCATTAGAAAACCACTCAGATCTGATTTAATGTCCACTCTGCCTGCCATACGACCCAACCAATAAAACAAAACGTTAAATCTTAATCTTCATTTCTCCTACTTGTCTTACAGCATCAAGCTGTTCCAGAGCCGTCCCACCTGGATATCCATTGTGTCTTCAGGTCAACAAATTTCCAATGAAATATTCTGTGTTTTAAAGTAAAACTATGTGGCTTGAAACATTTCAGAACAGTACATTTCAGCTCATTCCTTTCTGCTGCTGCTCTTCACATAGAATGAGGGATTTTTTCACCTTAAAACAGGGTTTGCTGAGGAGAGGCTGCTCTGGTTGACGTGTTGCTGATCTGATATAGGTAAATGTGACATAACAGGCAGTTGTATGCTGTGAAACTTTAACAATGTTGAAATAGTTTGTTAAACTAATCAAAAAAGGACGTGATGAACATTAATTTGTTTAATTTTTTGACTTCTCAAATAATAATCCTTATTAAAGAAGTCTTCTGCTAAATGTAATACCCGTAGACAGATTACTGCACGGTGGTTTTCAACAATGTATCTAATTTGTATTGTTTCATCCTGGACATCACATCTTTCAGACACTTCACTCTGGCAGAAGGACCATCAAGACCAGCACAACCAGACATGATAACAGCTTTTTCCCCAGAGCTGCTACTCTTATTAACCACAGTGGTCGCCCTGCACTTCCCACTCACCTGAACTGAATCTCACAGTAACATAATGCTTATTTGCACATCTGTACAGATTCTGTAGGTAATAGTTCTTATAATATAATATACATCTATTCAGACCCACTTTATTACTCTCATTATTCCTTATTCTTATTCTATTTATTGTATCGTGTTGTGCATTTCTCTTAGTGTAATATTGTTCTTGTTACATGTCATACACGTGTGCCTCACCAAGACAAATCCCTTGTATGTGTGACATACTCTGTGAATAAACAATTCTAATGACAACAGTAAGCCATCATATATTTATTTACAAGCACTTCTAGCCTGACTTCCCCCGGAACCTGAACTATTCACACCATAAAGCTCATTTGGACGCAAAAGAATACAGATCTACTTTTGGGAATCCAAAGCAGTCACACTTCCCCTTACTGGCAGAAGCTACTAAGCTGTGAACAGCATTGTGTTTGTCTAGAGACTTCCCTACTGTTCTCTCAACACGCTGACACTGTGAATGACCCCTGAGTAAAGATGTCTCAGACCCTTTCATGCTTATGGGACTCTGTAATAGTGATGACAGGCACGTGTGTGCATGTTCTTTCCCAGCATTGGACTGGAGCAGCGCCTCCCACCCCTTAGGCCCCCGACAGATAAGACCAACTGATGCGTGAGCCAAAGTGCTGTCCTTTCATCTCTATGGCTGCTTTTGTCACTGAGTAACACTAGGAAGCGGCATTAAAGCGAGCAGAGGAATTCTGTTGAAAGTGGGGATTCAAACTTTTCATCGATATAACATCAAGTTTGTAAGCGCTAGAGTAAATAAGTGATTATGATTCTGCTGAAATGTGCACATTACCATCTTTTGCACAATAACAACAAATGCTCAAGATTTTTTTCTTCCATGGAAGCGTAGAGTCACAGCTGTTTACACAGAATTTAAACTCCATTGTAACTAAATAAAGTATTAAATACTATAATTACTATGTAAGTAATAAATAATTACCAGGCCATTATTAGATATCCATTAGTTCTCCTTTTGGGGGTCTGAACTTGGCTGTTATACATGGTTTGCCAGCTGCATGTCTGGGCCGTGGCGGGTGGCAGCCAGCCCCGGAGAGCTTAGAAGGCTGAAGGCAAAAGCTGTACACAGTGTTTCTTCTTTCTTGAAGGGCAGGTAACGCAATAATAGTGATGACTTGGCATGCACATGTCTGGACGCTCTCAGTCTGCTCTAACAAAGCTTTCCATTTCAAGTTTGCATGCCATGCCTGGCAGGTGCAGAACAAATGATACAAACATAAAAAAAACTCTGAAGTACTAAATTAAAGCTAGGCTTTGTAATGCCCTTTAGCCACAATCTTATATTTCTACTGCACTATTGCACTCCTAATGACTTTGAATAGTATAGCAAAACATCAGTAATAACCCTGGATGTCTAAGAAGTTAATGTAAATTAAGCTTTTTACAAATGGATAATTTTGGGATGCACTGATATAAGAGTTGTGGGCAGATGCCAGTATTCAATACTTCATGTAGCTAGATGTCTGTTGATGCTGAGTCATAAACAAAGCAGTGTCTAAAATATCAGCTGAAATTCTTCCTCACATATAAATTCATTCATAATCGTCATATGATTATCACAATGTAAGCAGGAACGTGAGCTCAGGGACGTTTCAGTCACATTTCAAATGAAAAAGCAGCAGACTTGCAATCACCTTCTAAGACATACCTCACTACATCTGAAGTAGTCCACGTGGCTTTGAAGGTAGTGGACATAAAGTCAAGACCAGTCTTTTGAAAGTAGACCTAGCCCAACATAGACTCCAAAGTATTTGCCACAGTTTGTACATATGAGAAGCTGCAAAACAGTGGTAGGGCTGGGCGATGTGCCAAAGTAATCGATTACGTAATTAAGTCAACTGGCATAACATGCGCTGATGCGTCGCAAAGATGGCCGCGCCTCCTGAAAGCATGGATTTATCTGGAGCGCAAGCTGCAGCTACAAACAGTCGCTCGTGTGCATCTAAAGTTGTGGAAGTGTTTCACACAGAAACACAACAGTGTGGTGCTCTGTCAGCTCTGCACAGTGGAGATCATCATAACAGTACAGCTGCTACACACGAGACCTTGAAGCTCAAACATCCCGTAGAGCTTCATCAACACAGCAGCAGTGCAGTGTCTGTTTACCTGTTTATCTTATCTTAGCAGATTATTTTAAGATTATTAACAGTAGTGTCTCTTGAAAAGTCGCATTGCTAACCGTTTCTTAATCGTCCAGTGTAGATACATAAGACTGTTCTAGATACACGGGAGCTTTAAAGCACACATCGCTGCTTCTCAAACGACTCTCTGCAACAAATATAGTCCACAAACTGTCCAATTTCTTGTCTGTGAGGTGTACGTGTCATTTGTGCCTCTAAAAGTTCAGTCAGAGCATAGACTTTAAATCTTTTTAACTATTTATAGACTATGTACGTTTAAGGTCCCCTTAAATACATTAAGTCTAGAATGACCATTCGTTTTCCTCATGCTTCTAAAAGAAACATAACCATCCATTGGTTACAAATCCATATAAAATAAAATGTAATTCCTAACACACTCACATTAGAATAATCTAAAAATTAGTTGTTAGGTTATTCGACTAATCAAAAAACAAACAAACTGTTTGAATCAATAAAGAATTAAGAACTTAATCGTTAGGTGCAGCCTTAGTCAGCTGTGTCATATAATGGTAGTCATGTGCAAGAAACAAGCAGTGAACCAGCCGGGACTGAAGCTTAAATGATAGATATTATATAACAAGTATCTATAATATAATAATAGATATTAATATAGTTCAGTCTGGTGTTTACAGTTTTGTGCATGCAAAATGTTTCAGATTTAGATTTGCTTTTAAGAAGGTGAAGGAACATCTCAGAACTATAATCCACTGTCAATCTATAATGATCCCAGTAATTTTGTTTTTTTCTCTTTGGCTTTGAGTTGGCTGGGACTATATTTGGCGTAGGTCAGAACTGCTGTAGTGCCAACCAGAGGTAGTACCAGCTATTCACCATCTTCTCCCTCACATACAGTGACCGCTCTCCTGCTGCTCCGGGCCCCAGCCTCCCAACAAGTAAGCAATTTAAGGCCTTCCTTTGTTAACGGTGCTTTCTATAGACACTTTTTACACATAGCTGCTTCCTACTTGTGTTTGCCACCTGTTGTAAGATCCTTCAACAAGCAATTAACTTCATTTACAACAGCATGACAGCCTTAATTGTAGGACTGCAGGAATAACATGAGCCTAGTTCTATGTTCGCTGTCACATCTGGGTCACTGGGAGTGGCATAAAGGAAGAAGATGAAACTATTTATTCAACTTATGTTCCTGTAACCAGTTCACAATGCTCAGTGGAAGGATATATTATCATGCCAATTGTGCCCATGAAGGGACACACATGGTCAACAACAATGCTCAAATAGGCTGTGGCATTCAAATAGTGATTCACTGGTATTAACAGGCCCAAAGAGTGCCACTAAAACATTGCCAGTATTGCTGGGGACCTGTTTGTGCATGATTGTATGCGTGCTGCCACACGGTTGACTGATTAGATAATTGCATGAAAGAGGTGTACCTCAGTGACTGTATCTTCATCAGCATTACAGAGAAATACAAGATTCGTTTCAGCAGAATTCTAAATGCAGGAGAAAGGATGGATGGGGGGAGCAGTGACTGAGCATCAACTGATTGTGCCTTTTTCCCAGAATACAAGTAATGCATCCTCAAAATATAGATAGAAACAATAGACGGCCAATCCTGATCTGCTGATACTGACATGATTCTGAGATTATCATGCATTCCTAGATCGGTTCCTCAGCGTACCGGCCAAATCAGTTTAGCATGTCACGCTACAGAGTTCTTTTTCTACATAGACCCACACAGACCGACACACAAACACTCTGAGGATCAGTTCCAGTCTGCTTGTCCCTCTGAGGGATGGGCTGAGGTTTTTACACCCTGCTGCTTGTACTTCAGGGCCTAGAGTTGGCAAAGAACGCCAGCCAGAAAATATTTGGCAACCCTCAGTTCCAGTCTAAACAGAAAAGGCCTATTATGCGTTTTGCTCACTGGCAAAATTCTCCCCTTGCCTTAAGGTCATTCAGCCCCTCAATTTGCCCAATTAAAAAAGACCCCACTACGACGGACTCGCGTTACGGCACTGCTCTTAAAAAGCCTACGCTCATGCTTGTGCAGGATCTGGGCTAAGGCTAACATTTGCGTTATGATTACAAAGCACTCTATTGAAAACCCATGCACAGGCATTCCACAGGCATGATGACATCACAAAGACACGCCGAGACCATTCCAACCTTCAGATCCCATTCATCCAGCCCATAGGCGATGAGCTCACAGTCTAACCCTGCAAAACAAACAGCGGTTAGAGACTTCAGCCCTTCCAGCGCCGCCAGTACTCCGAGGCTCTGTTCTACAACCAGAAGAGAAAACAAGAAGTGGACGCTGCTGTTTCACCAGAAGCGCTGATCTGTGAACGAACACGGCCTGCTGGGTTTCATATAGGGGTGTGTTTAAAAAATAGATTTTTCGATTCAAATTGATCTTCATTTGAATAATCCGATATCGATTCATATAAACCTGAGATCGATCTTCAAAATTAGCATTCCAGCCAGAACACAGTACATAAAGATCAGAGTGTTGTAAAGCCGACTTCCAAAGAAGAGGACCTGCGTCTATGGCTGAAGTGCTAAAATTAAAACATCCACCGAAACCTCCGATTTAAAACATCAACAGGAAACACCACTAAACTCAAAACAAGAAGCTGTTCAATAGGAAGCTGTCTTCAGCCTCGTCCCACTGCAGATGAAGGCTCACGAGTAATTCCATGCCCTCATGTACAACAGCTTTTAGTACTCGATAAAAGCTCATCACAGTTTTTCAGTTAAACTGACTTTGAGAGACCGTACACAGTATTTTAAAAGCTTTCCTCAATCTGCAGTTTACACTATAGCAACGCAGTGATGTGACATCATTAACAAACAACCTATACACAACCTATACACATCCTTCACCAAGCATTGACTGAGTTCTCTTTGAATAGGATTTGGGCAACTACTGATATCTAGTAACAGCTAGCGACATCAGCCTCATAGCTCAAGAATGAGTTTATAGTCATCAGTCACACTTTTTGGTTTTTTTAAAGTTTAACCTACACTGCAAAAGGTTCTTCTGCATTCTGTGCAGCAATTACACATTTTCAACCAGGTCTTCTAATACCCCAACATTTACACAGTCATAGCTTTTAGAATAATGTAGTATTAATGTGGGGCTTTATAAAAAAATGTACACTCCTTTGAACTGCAACTTCAATATAAAAACAATAATCCTCCAAGCAGTCCTGTTGCATTTTCTTCATATATTACTTGCGGTGAGCTATAAACAAAACTTTAGCACGTAGCTCATAACGGCAGGTTCAATCCAGTTAGTTAAACAAATTAAAGTATTTATTGATCAGGGTGACGATGACTTCTAGTCTTATTTAGCAATATTAGCTCAGTAGCTTTAGAAATAAGCAAAACCTGGATATTCAATTCTCAAGGATTATATTCCGCTACACAGTATTTACTACCTTTTTTAAAATTGTTTATGATTTCCTATCTTTAAAATAAGACTATCTAAAAATAGTAAGACTGGACCGCCTGCTTTCAGTCAAGCTTTGTTGATGCTGTGAAAGAAGAAGGGCAGTTGAAGAAGGAGAGTGAGAAACAAGAAGAGCTCGATGTGAAGACGGGGTACCAAGTAAACAAACTCATTGGACCTGTGCCATAAATGAGCAGGGGGCCGGTGGAGGGCTTCCCTGCTGCCTGGAGTGATTATGACAGCACAGGGGGGGCCCTACTACACTAGAGTTGGGCTAATTACTATTAACTCCCTGAACAGCAGGGGAGACCTTTCACAGTCATACACGCCCCTCTCTCACTGTTTATACTTGCTTTACGTTTATGGCATACTACTCCAGAGCTTTTCAACCCAATCTTTATCTGTAACACACTGACCATTACCCCTTACACAACTTTCAACACGCTTCTGAGTAAAGAACACAAAGAACACTTAATGATCATACTTAAAATAGAAACCAATAAGCAGTTCGTTCAGAACCTGCAGTTCCTATTATATCCAGAATCCATCCATCCATCCATTATGTCCCGCTTTATCCCGCTAGTCGTGGTCATGGGGGGGAGCTGGAGCCAATCCCAGCGACATTGGGTGAAGGCTGGGTACACCGTGAACTGGTCGCCAGTCCAACACACTTACGCACACACTCACCTACGGGCACTTTAGAGTGACTGATCAACCTAACATGCATGAGTTTGGACTGTGGGAGGAAACCGGAGTGCCCAGAAGAAGCCCACTCAAGCACAGGGAGAACATGCACACTCCACACAGAATGGCCCGGACCGGGAATCCAACCCAGATCTTCTTGCTGTGAGGTGACAGTGCTAACCACTACACCACCTATCCAGAATCCATTCTATTCTATTCTATTCTATTCTATTATTTGACTTCTAACTGTACTAAGTGCTTATTTATGGTATTCTGATGACACAGTCACAATCATGCTCCAGCTTTGTATTCGAGCACTTTGGCAGGTTTGGTGGCCAGTAAAATCACACAAATCCCTTATTGCGATTGTGAATTCATGTTTGAGTGATAAGCAGGTGAAACAGGCCAGTCCGAGCTAATCTTCTAGAAAATATATGCACATCTTTACTGGGGTTTTTTTGTGGTTGTTCTGGTCTATTTTGCTTGGTCCTTATCCTCCTGCAGGCTCTATCAATTCCTTTATATTCTATTATATTTCTGCCTATTATCTTCTTATTCCAAATCTATTCAAGTTCTACTCAGTGTCTCAACACTGGCTTCTATTCAGTGTTTATTCTCTTCAGGACGCATTCTGCTCTCTTTTATTTATGCATATTGGCTTCTATTATACTTAGCACTGCTTCTATACTGAACTATTCAACACCTGCTCCTTCACCTGGCTTTTTATTCATTTCCATTCCACTCATTTCCATTCTGTTCATCATCTGGCCATTGGCATTTATTCAGCACTTGTGGTATTTTATTCTACACGGCATGTATTCTACTCTATTCTGTTAATAGAGAATATTGGTTTCTATTATACTCAGCACCTCCTCTTTTCAGTACCAGCCCACTGGGTTCTGTTCAGTTCAATTTAATTCAATTATATTACATTCTACTCAGTGCCTGCTCATAGACCTCTAGTATATTTAGCCCATACTCTATTTCTGCCAATTACATCGTTGGCTTTTTTGGCATTCAGCATCTATTAATATATTCTGCTCAGCACATTCCCACTGACTTACGCAATTCTGTTCAACACCTGCACACCGTCTACTGTTAAAGGGTTTTATGTTTTTACCAAGCCAAGAGAAACTGGCTATTGTAATCAACAACATAATACATATAGAGCAGAAACAGTACATTCAAGATTCCTTTAACTGTGTTTACTAATGTATTCTCTGCTTATGTACGTATTAGATTTCCATACAATAAAATCAACCAAAAGCCTGTGAGTGCAATGCGTAAAACAGAGGGCTGGAATGTTTCTGTAGGTGGGAGAGCTGCAGTGATAAAGTCAGTAATAGCAGGATGAGCAGATGCTAATCCAACATTTCATAAGCAAAACTCCCATCTTACAAACAGCATATGATTCATCCTGTGTGGGAGCGGTGAGAGCGAGAGGAGCTGTCCAAACACACACAGCCCTGCTACCTGTAGATTTCAGTGAGATGTGAACGTGGCTAAACACAATCTAACGCCGCTGACATCTTCAACTGCTCACTCTTCTTTTATCTGGATAGATGTTTAAATGAGACAAGAGCAAGCTCTCAAAGCACAGCGCTTAAGCTAACAGCTTACCTGCATTCTGAAGCTGCAGCCGGGGATTTGCTGTTTGCGTTTATACATATCAAGGATTTATCCACATCAAATCTTAAGAAAAGCATGTTTCCTTGTTTCTGTACTTGCACATGAATACAGTTTAAATGTAAAAACAAACAAGAAACAGATTTTAATTCATGTGACAGAAACCTGAAGCCACATATGCACTGATTCCTCACACACTCGGTCAATAACAAAGTGGAAAATGTTTAGATGCAGGTAAACGTGTACATTTCTTACCATAGCTGGTCCAGTCATTAGCAGAGAGCATCCATGACACAGCTCACCAAACTTCTCCCAGTAATGTTTTCCACAGTACAGCTTCCCCTCACGCTCATAGTACCAGTTTCTCAGGAGATCACAGCATTCAGAGCACCTGAGGACACCAAAGACCAAAACAAGCAGGTTTGAACACTGCATGCATGAAAAGAAGCACATAAAGTACATAGAGGATTGCGCAAAGGTCAGACACCACCCTTCTTCCACTGTGAGAAGACAAGTCAGCGCTACGGGATTAAAAGGTTACATAGCTGTCAAGAGGACATCATTGAGAAAGGTATAAAACACACAAATAAAAATAATAATAATAAAATGCAGAAATTTGCACAAAAAGAATTTGTGGCGTGATGTTTTACAGACTGATGAGACTAAATCAGAGGCATCTGGTAACAGACAGCAGTACGTACGCCACCAAACTGACTAAGACTTTTAGAACACTGTCCACAACTGTGAGACTAAGACTATAGGATAAGTACATGTTCAGGGATGTCTGGCATGTACAGTTGATCATCTGGATTGGATTGAAGGATTTGAATCATAAAGGCATAAATACAAACTAGTGCTGCAGCTACTGATTTAGTACTCATGCGTATTTTACTGATTATAATTAAGTAAGTAACTGGAAAACAAATCCATTTGCTTTATTAGAGCAATAGTAAATATAGAAGTGACTAAACTAGCTATACTAAATATACACCAACTGACCTAATCACCGTAATCAGACTAAACTGAATATACCAACTGACCTAATCACCGTAATCAGACTAAACTGAATACACCAACTGACCTAATCACCGTAATCAGACTAAACTGAATACACCAACTGACCTAATCACCGTAATCAGACTAAACTGAATATACCAACTGACCTAATCACCGTAATCAGACTAAACTGAATACACCAACTGACCTAATCACCGTAATCAGACTAAACTGAATATACCAACTGACCTAATCACCGTAATCAGACTAAACTGAATATACCAACTGACCTAATCACCGTAATCAGACTAAACTGAATACACCAACTGACCTAATCACCGTAATCAGACTAAACTGAATATACCAACTGACCTAATCACCGTAATCAGACTAAACTGAATATACCAACTGACCTAATCACCGTAATCAGACTAAACTGAATATACCAACTGACCTAATCACCGTAATCAGACTAAACTGAATATACCAACTGACCTAATCACCGTAATCAGACTAAACTGAATATACCAACTGACCTAATCACCGTAATCAGACTAAACTGAATACACCAACTGACCTAATCACCGTAATCAGACTAAACTGAATACACCAGCTGACCTAATCACCGTAAACTGAATACACCAGCTGACCTAATCACCGTAATCAGACTAAACTGAATATACCAACTGACCTAATCACCGTAATCAGACTAAACTGAATACACCAACTGACCTAATCACCGTAATCAGACTAAACTGAATACACCAGCTGACCTAATCACTGTAATCAGACTAAACTGAATACACCAGCTGACCTAATCACTGTAATCAGACTAAACTGAATACACCAGCTGACCTAATCACTGTAATCAGACTAAACTGAATACACCAGCTGACCTAATCACTGTAATCAGACTAAACTGAATACACCAGCTGACCTAATCACCGTAATCAGACTAAACTGAATACACCAGCTGACCTAATCACCGTAATCAGACTAAACTGAATACACCAGCTGACCTAATCACCGTAATCAGACTAAACTGAATATACCAACTGACCTAATCACCGTAATCAGACTAAACTGAATACACCAACTGACCTAATCACCGTAATCAGACTAAACTGAATACACCAGCTGACCTAATCACTGTAATCAGACTAAACTGAATACACCAGCTGACCTAATCACTGTAATCAGACTAAACTGAATACACCAGCTGACCTAATCACTGTAATCAGACTAAACTGAATACACCAGCTGACCTAATCACCGTAATCAGACTAAACTGAATACACCAGCTGACCTAATCACCGTAATCAGACTAAACTGAATACACCAGCTGACCTAATCACCGTAATCAGACTAAACTGAATATACCAGCTGACCTAATCACTGTAATCAGACTAAACTGAATACATCAGCTGACCTAATCACTGTAATCAAACTAAACTGAATATACCAGCTGACCCAATCACTGTAATCAGACTAAACTGAATACACCAGCTGACCTAATCACTGTAATCAGACTAAACTGAATACACCAGCTGACCTAATCACTGTAATCAGACTAAACTGAATACACCAGCTGACCTAATCACCGTAATCAGACTAAACTGAATATACCAGCTGACCCAATCACCGTAATCAGACTAAACTGAATACACCAGCTGACCTAATCACCGTAATCAGACTAAACTGAATACACCAGCTGACCTAATCACTGTAATCAGACTAAACTGAATATACCAGCTGACCTAATCACTGTAATCATACTAAACTGAATACACCAGCTAACCTAATCACTGTAATCAGACTAAACTGAATACACCAGCTACCCTAATCACTGTAATCAGACTAAACTGAATATACCAGCTGACCTACTCACCGTAATCAGACTAATTGAATACACCAGCTGACCTAATCACCGTAATCAGACTAAACTGAATACACCAGCTGACCTAATCACTGTAATCAGACTAAACTGAATACACCAGCTGACCTAATCACTGCAATCAGACTAAACTGAATATACCAAATGACCTAATCAGTGCAATTAGACTAAACTGAATATACCATCTGACCTAATCACTGCAATCAGACTAAACTGAATATACCAGCTGACCTAATCACTGTAATCAGACTAAACTGAATATACCAGCTGACCTAATCACTGTAATCACATACCTTATCACTGAATATACCAGCTGACCCAATTACTGCAATCAGACTAAACTGAATATAGCAAATGACCTAATCAGTGCAATCAGACTAAACTGAATATACCAGCTGACCTAATCACTGTAATCAGACTAAACTGAATATATCATCTGACCTAATCACTGTAATCAGACTAAACTGAATATACCAGCTGACCTAATCACTGCAATCAGACTAAACTAAACATACCAACTGATATACAAAACACAACAAATCTTTTAGATTAGATTTAGTGTTATTTAGTTTAGTGATAACATCATTAAGATCAAAGCATCACTTTTCTGCACCCCAGGTTGTATCCCTAGGTGTCCATAAGCTGGATCAGTCTGAAGAATAATAATACCACTACTAACAATAATAGAAATAATAAAGACCAACAGCAGCAGCAGGGAGATTCCACTAAGCACCTAAATCCTTCACACTATGAGGAGAAAAGAGTGAAAGCTGTTGGAATATGAGGTGATTATGAGGACACGGTGGAAAGCCCTGGTGTTTGGTTTCATAGATGTTTGGCTGCTTTTCAAACAGAAGAGTCTGATCTGAGAGTGAGGCGAGATATCCAGAGAGATCCAAGCGGGCTCAACTTATTGGAGAGGGTAGAGAGGTTTGGCAAGGACACGTATAAACATATAAAACGGTAAACAAAGACATGCTTGGAGGGGAACGCATACACACAAAAGCCCACCCACAAAAACACAGGGGGGCTTTACTGAATGATGTCTCAGGCAAGCAAGACACCAGCAATTTGGGCCAAAAGCCAAAACTAGTCATAAAGTGATCTCTCACACTTTCTCCTGCTGACCGTGCCACGGCTGGGAGCTGACGCTGGAGCACAACAACATTCTTTCAGCTGTTACCTCACACTAATGGGGGAAATTGACTTAATTAAAGGCGACTGAGCTCCTGAACCCAGGAGCAGAGCACCTCGGGCGTTCTGTTATTACAGAGGAACATTAGTCTAGAGGAACATGGAAAGTACAAGACTCGTCCTCAGCATGCCTCAGCTTGCTCTGCGTGGCTAGTTAGAGTGCCTGAGTGACAGAGTGGATGGGAACAACATCAACGAGGACAAAGAGGAGCCCTGAGAACCACCTAAGGATTGCCTCTAGGGGAAACAGTGTTTACAAGACACTACATAGCGTTTCTCGTTTGATGAACACTGATTATAAGGTTACATAACTTATAGATAATAGTTTTTGACATTAAAACTGGTTGAGAACTGGAAAAGCAGCAGGAGCTCAATCAACCCGTCAGCTCAGCTCTCACACGAATAGCTGGACAAAAAGTTAACTGTGTTTCTAACAATCACCAGAGGTCAACAGTAGCCCCAGTCTTCTCATGTCCCTGAAACTTCTCTCAACCCACTTATTTAAGGTCTTGCAGACTTGTCTATGTGAATTAGACACAGCATGAGTAAACGTAAACAATAAAAACAAGCAAAACATTACTAAGGGCAGTCTCTTCAGACGTTGGACGCATCCCCATTTAGTGCCTACACACTAACAAACAGACTCCAAGTGAGATAAGCGATTTTTGGTGCCACTATTTATTTATCTTTGGCTTAAAAATCCAAGATAAACACATTTATTACCACAAAGAACTGCAACAGGCAATGTAGTTGCTGTTGTCTAAAATAGCCGCCCACTGATTTAGTTAATATGTGAAGTGCTGTTTATCTTTATGGTTCAATATAAGTCATACTAAACCACACTAAGTTCCTCTGAAGGTCAAGCTACAGACATATGCGAGTGTAAATGTACCCAAGATGTATTTAAAACAGATATCATTTGGATCGCTCAAACCACTTCAGGTGGTGGTCCGATTATATAACAGTGTAAACGTTTCTCTAAGACACGTTCAACAACAAAAACCTCTCCCAGATCATCTGAAACTCCTCCCCATGCAGTACATCACTGAGCATGTGATCCATGTCTGTGAGGAATATCATCGCGGAGGATGCACATGGTCAACACCAATGAAAAGCTTAACAGCATTATGGAGAGACACTACAGTGCAAACCAAACTCCAGATGAGTATAAATATAAATAAATAAACAAATAAAAAGGATCAGATTTGCATATTTTGCAGACATCAGATTTCAGTCCAACTAAGCGGAGACACATTCGACAGGTGACCAGGTGTAAACATGGTTTGTCACCCCAACCAAGAACTGGACATGATTTAAACAGGTTGAGAGAAGCTTGGAGGAAAAGGTTGGGTGATCATTAACCGGTGGTGTTCTTTAGCAATGAAGCTCCCGTGCTAAACTACAGAGGCAGGATTTAGAGAACAGGCGGACTGACTACATCTAGGGCTCAGGGTTCAGGGTTCAGGGTTCAACTACATTTCTGACAATCTACCCCTCAAAGGCGGAACTGCATTTAGACAATACTTCTCGTACCTTAAATATGAGCTAAATTACTTGTCTAATGGTTCCTTAGTCTTCTTTTGGTTCTTAGCCAATACTGTGCAAAACAAGGTATCTAACAATCAATGAAATCATATACTGAACCAATGATGCCACAACTCAGTTTGAAATGCAATGACTTGTTAAGTAATCTCAAATAGACGGCATGACATCCAGTGATCCTAAAGCTACACTGGGTAAGCTTGGGGATTTTGGAGGCCTCTCTGGTGTGAATGCACAAAAGGTGCACCATCAGTTTAGCTCTACCTCTACCTCAAGTGGATGAATTTAAAGAGAACGTGTCTTCCAGGAATCTGAGCTATTTTATCACCTATTGTCATCATATCTTCAATACAGTGTTTATTTTGTATTTGAGACCTAAACATTGAGTTGGTGTGACGTTGATGCGTTTGGATACGGTCTGAAAAACAGCTAATGCCTGGTTCACATTACAAGACTGTTTGAGTCGTTGTTGTGGCTTTCACACTACATGACTGATCGGCGACATGGGGTCACGAATTACACAACTTTCACTCTGGAGAATCGCCTCATCTGGCTTCGGTTAAAAAACACGTATTTGTCATGAAAACACACGAAAACTAAACGCATGTGAGAGCTAGCGATACCACGTAGAACATACACTACTTCCAAAACGGACATCAACAAACCATATGGATAAAGACACAGGGCCAGCAGGGACTGTCTGTTCTGCAGAGAGAGCTGGAGGTAAATATTTGATCAATGAAAACGTAAGCATAGCGACACAGAGAGATTGCATGAACGGTGACGCAGTTCTCGCTCTATGTGATCCCATTGGCTGTAGCTAGACGCTGCTGTTGACTCGCAGCTGCCGACTGGCCTAGATATCAAACATGCTAGATGTTTGCCGGGCGTCTGTGATTAGTTGGCGTCCACTCGGTGAGCGTTTTGCAGCAGTTCACAGCTGAGCGAGCGCCAAGTGATCGCCAATTTGCCTCCGAGCAGAGTTGTTTGTCTGCAATCTACACAAAATAGTCTGCAACTAAAAAACCAGGCTAAAATTGTGTAGTGTGAAGTAAACATTAGCTTAGACTTTTTCTTATGTAGTTTTTCAATGGAGCTACTAGGCATGCAGCTTGCATGACAGTTTGGTGGGGTATACGCTTTCATTACTCACTAGCTACATTCGCCTAGAAGCTCCAGCTCCAGCTAAAGTGACAACAATTCTCCAATATCTGGTACATACTGGGACCTCTCTGGGTCTCTCCAGCTTTAAAAAGCAGCCAGTTCTTCTAATCAATGTCCTTCAAACATTCAAGGATAGCGCAAATAGGTCAATTTACGAGACTGACAGCATTCCCCGTTTCGAGCTTTGAGGAAGTCTTAATAATTTGTCACTGAAAAATGTCTGAAAGTGTTTTGATGTTGGACTTAACTGCCTAGGCCTGACTGAACACATAGCACAAGCAAATGTAATTAGCAGATCATTCGGTCAGGCAGAGAGTACTGCAGTCTTGATCTGCCCCGTGTGGAAAATACTGACTCACCACTGCAACGAATCCATCTGCGTCACTCATCTTCAGGAACACACCTGCAGTCTGAAAAACTCCATCCATTCTTCACATACTATTAAACAGCTGCGTCTCTCACCAGTCGGGCCGAACGTACCACAGAGAACAATGTGACAACCGGGACAGAGTGTTCGAGGCATTCTAGAACCCAAATTCTCCACATTCCACGAGAGCCAGCAATACCTAGAGCCAAAACAGCTTTTTCCCTTTAGTTAGAATGACTGTTCGTCAGAGAACAGTAAGAGGAGAGTAAAGAGTAAAGAGAAAAATGCACACATCTTATGTCACACATAACTGTTAGACACTGGCTTATGTTTTTTTTTTACATAAATCTCCAGAACTGACAGGCAATAAGCGCTCAATCAGCTCTCAGAACATTTTACAGCTTAAACAGATAATCCAGCACCACCTCACAGGGGCTTCGCGGCTAACGCTGCAAACAAATAACACAAGCTTAGGACTAGGGGTGTAAGAAAATTTTGAAAATATCGAATATCTGGATATTATGTTTGGTGATACTGTATCGATTCTCAAAAACACAGTATCGATACACAGATTCCTGGCACACAGTTAATCAGTGTGTGTTGTGTTTAAACCTTTGACCGACAGATGGCAGTGCTGTAACCCATTTTCAGCTCCACTCCAACATTAACCAGCAGCACAAGGACGCAGTGCTATTATAAGTATCGGCAATAGTTTTAATAGTAGGATTAGAAAAATTGCAATGTATATCTTAGTTTGCAGTATTGCAATATATTGTGATATATTGAATCGTGACCGCTGTATCACGATACGTATTGTATCGCCAGGTTCTTGCCAATACACAGCCCTATTTAGGACTAGGGACAAATCACTGCTCTTCAGTAGTCGTAGAGCTAGAGGGATGAGTTCTTCTCCCTCTAGAGAAACAGTGCTACAATACAAGTGCAGGTATTCTATTGTGGGTCATTTATAGGAAACAAACACAAATACTATTTACCTGCGTTAGATATGATGCTTGTTATATGTAAATTAGAGTCCAACAATCGTCTCTATTCATCATTATCTCATTAAGACACTGCTGTGTCTGATTCACATGTACCAGCACAGCACACATTAACACACTGCCACCACGCCAGTGTCACTGCAGTGCTGAGAATGGCCCACCACCAAAATGGCAGGCTTTAAAAACTCCATACAATCAGTGTTTGTGCTACTGTACTTCAAATCATACTGACTGAGATTTATCAACTATAATCATTAATTAAAATCTAATTATTAAAAGATTTATTAGCTGAGGTTGTGCTGAATCAAGAAGTTAAATAAGTTACAAGTATGCCAAAGCAGAAATGCCACAATTTAGTTCTTAAAGATTAATCTCTGACGGTAACAGTATCTCAATACTGAAATCACTAATCAGGTTATTTATTCCATTATAATATATAAAGACAGGAAAACATACAGACCACCAATTTAGTAAAACACTGACATCATGTTTTAACAGTTGCTTCAGCCAAACAGTGTTTCTGACTCACAGAATGTCATGGTGGGAGTGTATCTAGGCACCTTTGAACAGGAGACATGAGAGAAAAGCACAGAACAGGCTAATATCCACAGATGACAACACACAGTGTGACCACTCCTCAAATCGTCCTATTAAGAAGATGTGGGTGATTCTGGTTTTGTGATGCACTGCTGCGTCTGATCACATGTACCAGCACAATACACACTACCGCAGAAGCATGCAAACGCGGAAATGTCACAACGTAGGTCTTAAAGGATTAACTGCTGGCGGCAACACTGTCTCAACACTGAAAGCACTGCTCGGGTGTTCATTACAACACAGGAGGACAGAGAAAACAAACCAGGCGAACGCAGATTTAATGTTTTAACAAGTGTGTAATACTTAGTGCACTGAGAAGGACGTGAAGACAGAGATAGCACTGCCAGTGCTGTGGCTTTCTTGCAAACTAGGCTACTTACTCTAGCTGATGTTCAGCCCAGAAACAGTCATGAGATATCATTCTGACAAAGAAACCTATCAGCACACTGTCCAATAGGGAGGGTAGGGCTGGGCGATAAAACGATAACGATAATTATCATGAAATAACGTTTCCTCGATAAAACTATAAGACGTAGTCGATAGAATTAAGTTCCGACCATGTTTTGATAGATAACACGAACAGCCAATGAGAATGAGAATAGCGCCTCCCCAAACCAATCAGGTGGATGAACTAGAGTTCCAGCCATTTCATGTTTGGTTGAAGCTCACAGCGCAGAATGTAGGCGTAGCGGATGCTTAACACACGTGCTAGTAATGTGGTTACTGCAGGCATCACAGTCGAGCAGTAAGAAACAAAATAAGAGAAAATTATGACAGAACACGTTAATTACTACTGAAAGAAACATGTTACACGTGTTAATAATCTTAAAATAATGTTTATAAGATAAACAGGTAAACAGGTGCTGTCCTGCTGCTGTGTTGATAAAGCGCTACGGGATGTTTGAGCTTCAAGTGCTGGTGTGTAGCAGCTGTACTGTTGTGTTGTGCAGAGCTGACGGAGCACCACACTGTTGTGTTTCTGTGTAAAATACTCCCACAACTTTAGACACACGCGTGCGATTGCTTGTAGCTGCAGCTCGCGCTCCAGATAAATCCATGCTTTCAGATGGCACGGCTATATTTGTGATGCACCGACACACATTATGCTAATCAATGTAATTTCGTAATTGATAAAGATAAATAAGTATATTGTGGAGTTCGAGTGAGAACGCTGAGGCAAAGTTGACTTTAAAACCAAAAATCCAGAGGGGGGAAACTTTATTTTCAACCAAAAACAGGATCGAATATATATATATATATATATATATATATATATATATATATATATATATATATATATATATATATATATATATATATATATATATATATGTGTGTGTGTGTGTGTGTGTGTGTGAGAGAGTTTAATTTATTTGAAATACAGTTGTGTAATGTTCTATAGTACATTTGTCTTTCAGAAAATAAATCCGAAGATAAAATATAACTTAACAAATAACTTTTGATAACTTCACTTCTCACTTAAAGTAAAAAGGCAATAGTAATTTGATTCATATTGTGATATATATCGATATCGACTGATATGGAAAAAATTATCGTGAGAAGATTTTTACCCATATTGCCCAGTCCTAGTAGAAAGTACACCGAGTTGAAGGTGAGCATCCAACACCGTACTGGTCAGCGGTACTAATCTGAATGATAAACCATACTTTCACATTTAAACCAAGGTTTAACCTCCAGTGCCATCTTCTAAAAAACAAGCCTGCATCCCTGTAAGCCTAATTTTGATCTGTTTGGTTAACTGGCCATCTGTTCATTAACTCTTATTGACATCTGAACATGTCAGAATTCATATCCCTACTTATAACCACCAATTAAAAGTGTGTAAAACACATACCTACATCGTATACTCGTCTCAAATGGCATCAAATTGCTTCTCAACAAACCTAAGATGCAGTGTATGACACACTTTTATCTAGAAAAACTGAGAAGAGAAGAACAGGCAAGTATATGCGTCTGTGACTTTTTAAAATAGAAACCATTAGTTAGACGTGCCAGAAACTGCATAAGGAAGTCTATAGAAGAGTAACAAGCAGCAGTAGGAGTAGCGGTGTCATCATGATATCACAATGGAAAACTGTGAGTGTGCGCATCATTGAGATATAACAAAGCCTTGTGGAGACTGGGCAATCGAGTTACTACAGTCTTTAACTTCTTCAGTTGCCTTTTGTTTAAAATCTTATAAGAACACTGCATTGTGAACCCAGCATCATGAACAGTGTATCCTTTCCATCCTACTTAACACCTCGACATTGTTTGACACAGTGTGTAAAGATTCAAGCTCACAGTAAGCACAGTGCTAACGGATGTAAATAAGTTTCCACTCATTTGTTAGCTAGACTTCATTAGTTTCACAGCTAGAGTGCAAAAGCTAAAGGAAACATCAGCCATCAAGCATCTCCCGGCAGATCTATTTCTTTTGTGGTAAGAGGAAAATCACATACATCTGTTTTTTTCTTTTTGGACAAACTGCTGCTCTGAGAATCACCCATCTTCTTGACTGCTGCATGTTCTACTGCTGGAGCTGGGCTTCAAACTAGAACTGAGTCAGTGCAGTGGTTTTCTTCTGCTCCTGGCATATCCCAGACCTATTTAAAAGATCCATGTGCAGATTTGAGGTGGTGGTTTACAAAAGCTTTTCATGTCTGATTTGAGTCCTGCCTGCCTGTGTGCTCTGAACGCCACTGGCTAGCCACTGATTCATGTAGACGGGGAAAAGTCTCCTGTGAGACGTCTGGAACATTGTGTTCAGCCTCAGGATCGCTCTCTATAGAACACTGTGAACGATGGAGTAAAGAACATTAAAAGAAACCGAGAGAATGAGGGTTGGGGGGTTGGGAGAAAGAGAGAGAGAGAGAGAGAGAGAGAGAGAGTAAAAATAAAGCCGGGTGAAAAAGAGCAGGTTCCGCTCAGTGCTGAGAGCTGCTCTGATAAAGATCACATTAGCCAGAAACAGCCTGAGCACTGCCCACTGATCTGGACTCTGACCACTGACCAGTGAGCGCTTTGTTAGAGTGGAATGTGGAGATCACAAGCTCTGTTTCTGGAACGAGACGAAACACTTCAGCGAAAATGAGTGTGCACTCTGGAGATCAGTGTGAAGGAGCCAAGCTTTTTCTGTTACCAGTCGCAGTTACTCCTGCCGTCACCTGTCAGCGTTACTCCTGCCGTCACCAGTCAGCGTTACTCCTGCCGTCACCAGTCAGCGTTACTCCTGCCGCCACCAGTCAGCGTTACTCTGCCGTTACCAGTCACCATTACTCTGCCATCACCAGTCAGCGTTACTCCTGCCGTCACCAGTCAGCAGTACTCTGTCGTCACCAGTCAGGGTTACTCTGCCGTCACCAGTCAGGGTTACTCTGCCGTCACCAGTCAGGGTTACTCTGTCGTCACCAGTCAGGGTTACTCTGTCGTCACCAGTCAGGGTTACTCTGCCGTCACCAGTCAGCGTTACTCTGTCGTCACCAGTCAGGGTTACTCTGCCGTCACCAGTCAGGGTTACTCTGCCGTCACCAGTCAGCGTTACTCTGTCGTCACCAGTCAGGGTTACTCTGCCGTCACCAGTCAGGGTTACTCTGCCGTCACCAGTCAGGGTTACTCTGCCGTCACCAGTCAGGGTTACTCTGCCGTCACCAGTCAGGGTTACTCTGTCATCACCAGTCAGGGTTGCTCTGCAGTCACCAGTCAGGGTTACTCTGCCGTCACCAGTCAGGGTTACTCTGCCGTCACCAGTTAGCGTTACTCTGCCGTCACCAGTCAGGGTTACTCTGCCGTCACCAGTCACAGTCACTCTGCTGTCACAAGTCACTGTTACTCTGTTACTAGTCAGTTACTCTACTGTTACCAGTAACAGTCACTTTGCCATCACCAGACACTGTTACCCACACACACAGACTAGCAAACCTCTGTTTACCCTCAGCAGAGCTGGCACTTGTACATGGTTTACCCAGTAAAACTAATTATTAGAACCATAGAGAGCAAAACATGCTCATTTTTAGTGTCAGAAAAAGCAAACATTCATTTAAGAGAAAATCATACAACAGCCTCCAAATCTGAAAATAATGTAAGTGTTACTATCCGTGCTTTTGTGCAGCTACTGCCAGCGACTAAATGATTTCAACTGAAAAAAAAAACTTGCTCTCATTAAGTGTTCGCAGTTTTGACCACTGAGAGTGAGTTCCAATAAAAATGCCAAATTCGTGATGTGTTTATGTCCACTTTTATCAGTTCTTACATTCAGTACGGACACCTTTAGAGAATCTGCTTGCATTTTTTTTGTTATTAAGAAGGTATTTGCCAATGCGATCAGTAGTTTTTGCTTCAACCCTCATTTTCATGTTTATCCAAGAGTCTCCTAACGCAAGGTCTCTCACTGTCATAGCTTGTCTAGGCAGGGAATCTTACACTGGTCTGTCTTGTGGGGGGACAGCAACATTAGCGACTCCGCTATTGCTTGTATTTAATATATTAAATCAGACCAAAAGAACAAATAAAAGATACTAATTCATATTCATAAATATTTAATAAAGACTGGATGTCTCTAAAAGTATATAGGCAGTATACAAGTGCTCTCACTGTCCCACAATGACATGAGAAAGTCAAGAGGCCTCCATTCCTGTTCTGTTAGACACACCAGGCCTAATCAGTGTGTGAGTTGGGCAATGCGTGTGTGTGTACGCAGTGATGTCATGGTAACATCTGGTAAGCCATGTGGATCTGTGGACCGGTTAATCATTCTCTCGCACACAATCTCACGTCTGCTGATGTCGGTGAGGCAAACCTGTGACCGTCACAGCAGCGCTACAGGTGTGTACATACATCAAACACGCATACACCCACCCCCAGACAAACTTTCACCTTAAACCCAGACGGGCTTGTAACATTCTGCTGTATCGTCAGCTTCTACACCCACAGTTTACACCTGCCTGAGTCAGCTGAGTCTCTAACACAACATACACACCGCGAACGTTCACACGGCAGACAAATCCCACGCTAAACAGTGCCATCCTTCACTGCTCATTCATTCACCAACCCATTTCTTAGAGACGCACGGCACAGACAAAATATCCCTCTGCAATTACAGTCATACACAGAGGTTTGAACACACCTGGCAAAAGGATATATTGTTGTTTTATTGAAAATAAGTTCATGCTCGCTCTACAGAGAACAAGATTCTATTACATTTTTGCTGCTAACCAGGTGTTTTTCTTTGTTGCACAATTCTGCTTAAACTCTCTCTTTCTGTCCTGGGTTTTTATTTTGTGCTATGAGCGCTTTGTGTGTGAAATCTATAATGAAATTATATATATATTTCGTTGATGTCTCATGAATAACAAGTATCTCCAAAATAGTAACTTTTCGAGAGAGAATAAAAACTGTTGTTACTTTGAATGTAAGTCAACGGAACCAGAACACATTGGATATTTCAAATTTTCCACTTATTATAAAATTTTAAATGTAAACAGCATTGACATGTTTTTCTTAAGACAGTGACAACATACATTTTATATATATATATATATATATATATATATATATATATATATATATATATATATATATATATATATATATATATATACACACACACACACACACACACACATATACACACACACACACTAGCGCTCAAAAGTTTAGGATCACTTCAGAATTTCTTTTCATGCAATTTTCATGCAATTTACAAGCAATATTGTCTATTTCACAATTAATGTAAGTGTATCAGATGATTTTTAAAGAATAAAAATGTTTGTATTAAAGTCGATTTTTGTATAGAGGCTTATTTAGTATATAGTCCTATTATCAGCAATTCTCAGTCCTCTGCCTAAATCTCCTGGTCTGGCCGCCAATCCAAGTTAAGGATGTTATTGGGTTAATTGGTTGTTAGGACACTCTTGCTCAATTGTGATGCACAGCTGAAAAACATTCTACTAATAAGTGAGTATAAAAGGGAGAATAACATTCTAGATTAGTTTAGTATCTGAAGCATCAGCAGTTGATGGCTTGCTGACCGACTCAAAATGACCAGAAAGAAACAACTTTCTTTAGAGACCCGTCAGATCATTTCACTGTGATCCCAAACCTTTGAGCGGTAGTGTGTGTGTGTGTATATATATATATATATATATATATATACACATACACACACACACACTACCGCTCAAAAGTTTGGGATCACAGTGAAACGATCACAGTAAAATATATATATATTTTAGTCAAACCAAAACAACGCTTATATATATATATAAAGCGTTGTTTTGGTTTGACTAAAATGCTACACAGCCCACTTTGCACATTGCAAGACTCAGAAATTTCAACATAAATACAAATAGCAATAATGATACACAAACAATTTATTATACAGCCCTAACACATTTCTATAAACCGCTTCCTATCTTTCATTTCTACAGAAGTGAATTGCTTCCTTCACCACTCAGAAGTTCACACCCTGAAAGAGAGAGAGAGAGAGAGAGAGAGAGAGAGAGAGAGAGAGAGAGAGAGAGAGAGAGAGAGAGAGAGAGAGAGAGAGAGAGAGAGCGAGAGAGAGAGCGAGAGAGAGAGCGTGTATGTGCTCAGGTAAAAGACAGAAAGGCATTCAAATGCTGACACACTCCAAGATAAACATAAGAGAACAAACACTCCTCCTCTTCCTTCATTCCACAAGAGTGAAAATAACAGAGGCGTGTGTTTACCACCCTGCACTCACACACTCACACCTTAATCACACTACTCCGGCCTTCATCAGTCCACTCAAAGAGAAGGCAGACAGAAGGAGATGGACGAGTGTACAACTGTTTGAGAATTTCTGTATAAGGCAGAGACGCTGATGTCTGTCTAAGCCACGGAAGAAAGGACAGCGAGAGGAAATGGGGGGAACGGAGGATGAACACCGTTGTTTCGAGTGCTCTTAAAGAAAGCTTTGAATTTTCAGCATGACTCCATTGTTAACTTCCTCGGCTGCAGCCAGCGTCTGGAAACAAGGAAACAGTTTGGCACGTAGCGGGTAGGAATACGCTTCATTCAGAGGATGCTACTTTGAAATACTGCTACTGGAAAAAAGCTAAGTGATGCAGCTCTGTAAAGACCGGGCGCCACTGCCCACTACAGACGCACCCACCAGGAGGTTTCTTTAGAGCCAGAATGGTCAATATCTGGATTTTTCAGGAGCCTTTTTTTCACACTGAAGATGCCACAGAATGCACATACTCAGCATTTAAATTACTTCTCTGATGTCTGCACAGAAATACTGTGACCTTGGTCTAGAGTTGCACTGAACATTTAATGCTTTTTCAATACTGCAACGTCACAAACTATTCAATTCTTTAGCGTTCAATACTTTCAATACTGTACATCGCCCAATAACTAGCTCCTGTGTATAACATTTACTGCACTGCATGTCAGCTGTGGGGCGGCCTTAAGCCACTCAATCAGTTCATTTGACTCGGTTGAGCGACAAACGCAAGCAGTGTTGCCAATTTAGTGACTTTTCAGACCCTCTAGCAACTTCTTGTTTTTTTTTAAAGCGACTAACGACAAATCTTACTGTTTCTGCTGTTATTGGAGATTTTTGGAGACTCTGAAGTGAACACACATAATCTTCAGTTATCTGCCGTGAGCCTCGTCCCACAACACTCCCAGTGCTCAGTCTGACAGTCAGAGCAGACCCTCACCACTCCACGACCCACTACACGCACTGCGCATGCCCCCTATCTACAGAGCAGGATGTAAATATAAATGTGTCTTAGATAAATAGATCATTTATTGATCCCAGAGGGAAATTCTTCAGTGCAACACGGCCTATTTCAAAGGCAACAAAAAAAGAATCCACAGAAGAAGTTCATTTATTCAGAGTTTATTTGTAGTTATAACATATTTGGGGTGTTTTTACTCACTTTTTGTCTCTTCCACAACGTTCTTCCTTCAAATACATGCAAATAGACCATTATGCAAATTAGGCGATTACGTCATTTAGCGACTTCTAGCGACTTTTAGGACAGACAATAGCTACCTTACTTACCGAGGAGTTGGCAACAGTGAACGCAAGTCAGCTATAGCAGCGGGAAAGCAGTAGCCCGCTCCGCTTAGCATGGCCACGCCCAAAACCAAAATGAAAGATGTTCTCTCACGTGTGCCACTTGTGGACAAAACAGGCTCGAGCAGTGAGGTGGGGGCATATTTTGCTTACATTGCTGATGAACACTAGAACCCAACCGACACCACAAACCCAGTACGCGAGTTATAAACTTCTCCAGTGCAAAACAGGCAACACCAGCAACCTGGCTAAGCATTTGACCAACAAGTAGCCTGACCTCTACACAGAGCTGAGGAGTGGACAGGGTAGTGAAGTTAAAATAATACACTGGGGAGCTTCTAAACTGTTTATGCGTCAGGGATAAGCTAATTGCTCGTCTCACTGTGTGAACTGCGTTTTCATGGCAAATAGGCTATCAGGCATGTAGCCTGTTTAATTGTTAAATTGAATGTGGGCTCATCTAAAACGGTTGTTGGTGATTAAAACAAGTGTCAAGTTCTCATTTTATAGTCAGATAAAGGAAGGACTTTATATTTCAGTGTTTTTTTCGTCCAAGTATCGTTTTGGTATCGAGAATTGCGATACTACACTTGCTATCAGTATCGAAGTCAAAATTCTGGTATTGTGACAGCCCTACTTTGGTCTGTGATTTGGTACTAGAATGAAACATTTTTCATGAATGGTTTCATTTTGGTGCACTCATGAACATCCTCGCTGCCCAAAGAAAAACATGCTTCTGCATTTTGTTCAAATTGTATTTTTCTACATGGTATTAATGCAGTATATGCTGTTTACGTTGTGTGAAAATGTTACGGTTAATGGAGCAACAGAAATGCCTCAAAAACAGCTTGTAAAGCATTCTGGTTCCATTGATTTACATTAAAAGTAAAGACAGGAAAGTTTTTGGCCTCTCCTGTAAAGTTACTATTTTGGATATACTCGTTTTTCTTTAGACAGTGACAATATTTTGATGAGCTCTTCTCTGATTTGCTGGTTTACAGCAATACACCAGGATAAACACACAGAAGCAGAAAAATGAAGTTAATAAATGAACATTTTTGTAATAAGCTAGGTTGCCTCAGGAACTGAATTTCAGTTTCTATTCTCCAGGCTCTTACTTGAATGTTTCTTCACACTTGCTGGTTCAGTGTCCTTCAGCTCATCAACAAATGCACATGTACAGTTGTCCATGAAGGGGACTGAAAGCACTCACACAAAGCTGCATTAATGCTAAAACACAAAAAACAAATCGCTGCTGTCCAATGAAAAACAAGTATTTAGAGGAGACACCAAAAACATTATTTACCTTTAATAGAAGTCAATGGAACCAGCACTTCTACTAGTACATTCATCATAAAATTTACTGGTGTGTTCAAATGATGTAGAAAACTCAAAATTGACAAAAACAGAGATACATATTTTTCTTTGGACAGCGACAAAATACAAAAACACTGTGTGCTTGATGGCATGTGGTTTAAACAAGCTATCAACACTTGATGTGATGTGCCCTTAACAATATTACGATTGTATGAGAAAAAAAACTGGTCCATATTATGGAAAACCTACAGCAGTTTTCTGAAATTAACCTACATGTAAACATTGTTTAAAATAAAACGTCCCAATAATACGATGCATAAATGCAAACTCTGCATTCTGAAATCACTGCTTCTGTGGTGCCACATAAACCAACCAATTTCCATACTCCCACTGAGCAAGTCATTAAATACGCCTGTCCTTTTTATCAGCTCCACTTTCCATACAGGAGCTGATAAAATGAACAATGGGTTTAGATACAAGGAGGCACACCTGATGACACGGACAGTGGGATTCCCTGCATTCTTTGTTAGCCCCTTTTAACCTATTCTTCAGTGCTCAGGACCCCAACAGAGAAAGCACTGTTTGGGCGTTGGATCATTCTCAACACTGTAGTGACGCTGCCATGGTGGTGTTGTGTTTGTTGTGGTGTTGTGCTGGTATGAGTGCATCAGACACCACAGTGCTGCTGGAGCTTTTAAACACCCCAACCTCGTTTAAGGTCAAAGATGACCGCTCGTCTGTTGCTGCACAGTTTGTGTTGGTCATCCTCTAGTCCTTCATCAGTGGTTAGAGGACGCTGCCTATTGGATGATGTTGGCTGGATATTTGTGGTTGGTTATTTTTGGACTATTCTCAGTCCAGCAGCACAACACACACTAACACGCTGCCATCACCATATCAGTGTTACTGTGGTGCTGAGAATGATCCAAATAAAACCTGTGGTGTCTCCTGTGGGGGTCCCGGCCACTGAAGAACACTGTAACACTGTAACATAGTATGCAGAGAAACAGATGGAATACAGTCTGTAGTTGTAAAATTACAACTAGTGCTCCTATATGGTAAGTGGAGTTGATAAACTGGACAATGAGTGCAGAAACAAGGCAGTGTTCCTAAAGAAGTGGTCAGTACATGTACATCCACATATTCAGCCCATAGAAATGTAGTTCCACCTGTTCACACTGAAGTTAAGCAGTGTTTTAGTGTTTTTTAAAAAAGTACAATACAGTGCAGTCAAGCAGAACAGAGCTAATAAGTGATAAAGAGTTTCTTGCAGATGACAAGAAAGAAGTTGCTGCTAACAGTTCTAGCTAACAAAAAAAATCCAGTTGGACACATCAGCGCACACCCAATACACCCAATAATAGAGATATTTGCATTTTTTTTATATCTGCATCGACCAGTATCAGTGTTTCGCAGCGCCGATTTAAAGTCAGGCACGTCCGCGGGCAGCCCCGTGTTATTGGTGTGGTGGAACGTGCTGCTGCCGCCGCATGTGAAGGACCCCAGGCCTACTTTAGAATTGTTTGGCCAAAGAAGTGAAAATTAATAATTTATAGCGAACAATGAGGTTTTTAATGAGGCGGTTATGTGTTTCTAGTTCCGGCCGTAGACGAGAACCAGAGCAGATGTGTTACTGCTTAGCTCCGAGGCTAAAGCTAACTGCTCTAGTGTAAATACACACATTCATAGGTTACTGTTACACAGCGAGTCTCACCGGAGCAGCCAGAGCTTCCCAGCTATTACTCAGCTTCAGGCACTCGAGCCTACCGTAACTAAAGAAAGAGTTAAGAGAAGAGTCATTACAGCATATCAGCGTCTCGCTATCTATCGCGTCGC
This sequence comes from Megaleporinus macrocephalus, assembly GCA_021613375.1. Lineage (NCBI taxonomy): Eukaryota > Metazoa > Chordata > Actinopteri > Characiformes > Anostomidae > Megaleporinus > Megaleporinus macrocephalus. Next base: position 18,796,046 of record CM038725.1, on the reverse strand, counting down.
ACATGTTTTTTCCCCTCTCTCGTATCGCGCACGTGCTGTTTCTATTTCTCTTTATCTTTCTCTTGCAAATAAAGCAGAAAACTTCTAGATATCGGCCATCGGCTGACCCTGACCTCTAAACATCGGCTACAGAAATCCCATATCGGCAGAGCTCTACTGTATAATATACTTATCCATACATACACAATACTGAAAGGCTCATCTACGAAAGCGGTTCACAGATAAAGATCACCACTCTTACATATTTTAGATGAATGATCAAACCTGTTGTGCTTCCAAGGAATACCATCCCTGCAAATTCAGCACTGAGCATTTCCCTATCGCCTGGCAATTTCAAGTGTTCTCCCACAAGTGGTTTCTTCTTCCAGCTTCAATGGTCAGAATGAAACTCACGCAGTTTGTTGCACTTTAGTAAGAGGTGATGTGGACATGGGGCAGGAATTTTTTTTTTTTATTTGTTTGTTTTGGACATTTTACATTTGTTAATAATAATAATAATAATAATTGTTCTGAAGTGACAGAAATGGCAAAAATAGCAGACTCCGATCAGAAACATACTATTCCACACTGTAAGGGTGTTTATTTCATACCATCTCCCAAGATGCTTGTACAGACATCAGAATGAAATTATGCCAGCATCAGAATCAGAATCAGAATCAGAAATACTTTATTGATCCCAGGGGGAAATTGCATTTAAGGGGGAACGGAAAAATCACAAAATAAGCTGGCGACAGGAATCAACTTCAGCTCCCACATCTTTAACAATATCCTGGACAACTATAATTTAATGTTTGTTCTGAACATCTCACTCCAGTTTCTCAAACCTTGGACAGCAAACAGCTTCACTCAGCGTTTAAAACTGAAGAGAGTGAAGAGACAAGCAGTTCAACCTTGATTAGTGTCACCATTACAACAGCAACCTGTAAGTAGCAGCCATGCTGTGTGATTTTATCTACTGTTCAACAACTTTGTGCTGCTGAGATCAAAAGCAAATAGCTAGTATACATAACATTAGTTACTAGTTCCAGCTCCAAGGACTAATGTTGGCATATCTAACTTATATAAGTAAATAGTATGACAACGTAGATCATTTACAGTTATGTTTCTGTAAATCAGCTTTTTTTTCTGTAATAGAGCTTTCTAGACATCAAGAAACAATACAAAAAAAAGAATATATGCCATCACTTTTACAAAATTAGTATTACTTCTAAACCTTATGCCTCTAAAGTTTGTGAAGTCCGTGTGATAAACAGCAATGCTCTGTTGATTCGCCTCCAACAAGAGATAAAGTGACCCAAGAACAATGATGACTTTCTCCTAAGGCTAAACCACAAACTGCTGCTCTAAGAGTGGGAGAACGAGATGCTCCTCACAACATCTTGACACGTTAATTGAAAGGCGAGCCAATGTTAAAAGGGAAATCCAAACACAATTAGCAGGCCTGCGCGCATTCCAGTCCCACCCAAAGCTGTGCTGAAAACAGCCGTCTCTTCCTCTAATCACAAAGGGGCATTAATTGGACAACTGACAAGCAGACGTTTCCAGGAGCGGGAATAATAGCGGGACTGTGTGTCTGGAGGGGCGCTGAATCGCCGTCTAGGAATGTAACAGCAGACTGCAGCGCTGCGGAGAGACGTCCCTACCTGCCCCAGTGTGAAGGGGTTACAGTAAACCACGCGGACCCCGAGAGCACAGACGGATCATATGCAGACTAATCCAGCATGTTCAGGGGCCTCAGAGCTGCTTCTGTCATTTACCTTAAGGGAAGAGTTTGGCAGAAAAATCAAATATACACATTTTTTCCCTCTTACTGCAAACGCAGCCCATCAGCCAAGACATGTCTGCTTCTACTGGAGCTGCTAAGCTAATGTTAAGTAATATATATTAATATATATATAATATATATAATATTAAGTAATAGCTACATTATTCAATCTTCAAAATTCACATAATGCAAACTACATGCCTAAACCATGACGCATTACTCCCAGACTGTGGTGAGGTGACTTACATATGACTTGACACTGTATAACATTTAGAGTTGAAGCAAATAGAACTAGAATACTAATATATTTATTCAGCACATTGGAATCCCACTCTGTTGCATTCGTAAGCTTGGTTTTCATTTAAGACCCCAAAACTGCAGCCTGAACCCAAATAAATAACTTTCATCAGCAAAGGCCTTCAGCGTCATGTTAGTCTTGTGGACAAACTGCTGAGCTTCAGGTGAAAGTGAAATTCACAGCAAACAAGTGTCTGCCCCCTGTTAAACTCACCCCCCAAATGTTTATTTTTACTCTAGGTAACATGTGACACAGTTTTCAGTCACTCTTGCTTATTTTACAACCACATGCTAACAACAGGCTTGTTGTACTTCAGCCAATGCTGACCGAAGCTCACCATCACCCCCTTGGAATGGCCACAGTTTCTCATGGTTGTCCACAGACTCACCCGGTGAGACTAGAGTAAGACTAGTGTAAGTGACCATACATTCAATCCACACTGCCCAGACTCAGCTCTGTTACATAACTGCAGATATATTACCTAGTTCACTATGTTTTCTAACGTAACAGGTTTATAGCAGCTTTAAACCTCTACAGCGCAAAAAGCCATATTCTCTATGGAGCTGCTTCACTTGGTAGGTTGTAGGTAGATGTAGATAATATGGCGATGTTTGAGCAACACTGTGATAAACAGTATGCACGCTGTCAGCACTTTAAAATTAAAATTGTGTGTGTAGTTGTATTTAGTGTAGCACACCAAGTGAAATCGAGTGTGTGTGTGTCACAATATTGTCACACGTGTGGGGATAATCACTTTAAAGATGCCTAAAGATGCCAAAGAAGCTCTCTGGCGCACTGGTGGTCAACCAGTGTGAAGATGAAGCTTGAGGTAGAGTGGTTGGTACGCTACAACAGCTATACTCATGTTAGAAGAAGTCTAAAATCTGTCTGTACTTACAACTTTTGAAGAATTTCCAGGCCTCGTGTTTTATTTATTGGTAAATACAAAGAAAATAATCATCATTCAGCTGCTTTATTTATTAGTTGTTGTGTAGTCTGATCCATATCTCACAAATGCATAGGGTAAAATAGGCCGAAATTCAGACCATTCATCACATGCATCTCTGCTATTGAGTTTTAAATGCACAGAAATACATTGATGTGCCTAACTGTAACGGGGTGCATGCCCCCCAAACCTGCTATAGCAGCAGTTCCCCAACCCTAGTCCTGAATGACCCCCTGCCCTACACATTTGTTTGTTTTCCTGCCAAACTACTCCCACTTCTACTCAGGAGGGCTTGTTAATGAGCGGATTAGTTGGATCAGTTGTGTTGTGAGCAGGGAAAACACTAAAATGTGCAGGGCATGGGGCCCTCCAGAACCAGGGTTGGGAACCACTGCCCTAGAGGGTCTAAGTGAAATCCACCCACCATAGTCTGACAAAATCCTGTGGGAAACACTATGTGAGACTACTTAAACAACTCTAAAACAGAAGATCTAGACATTTGCTTAATCCTATCTGCTATATACAACTTGGCATTACAGCTACATTAGCTCCACTGCAAAACTTCATTCATCAAACATCTCTTGACTGCTTAACTGCATTCCAGGTAAAGGGAAACCTGTGTAAGTCTATTTCGCTGCTGAACTACTGCTTTAATTGCACCAAACAGGATGTACTAATTATTTTAACATGTGCTAAAGGAATTCATTAATCTGGGCTTTAATCTGCTCTAAAGGTTTAACGAACTGCTGGAAGGAAACAACTTTTCAAACCTAGAGTGAGTCTCGGCCTTGGCCTCCGCCTACACCAAGCCCTAATTCAGCGCGATTGCAAACACAGATTTCAGCTCCCATTAAATCTAATGAGTATTCGATTGGAAGAGGTGCAAAACACGCTTTTCCATTCTTGGTGCGGGTTACGTAAGACTCGCTGCAAGGCTGCTCAGCTCTGCTCTTATTAGAGAACTAGTGTAAGAGGCAACAGACCCCTGGCCCGCCTCGCTAACTCAATCAGGACGTTGACAACCTGATCTACACGACCACAACAGCTGCAGAGGAACTCCGAAAGCGTTTGATGTTACATACAAAAAGAAGGGAGGCAGATTTAATTTTTTTTACTGTCACACAACACAGGCTAAGGCTTATTTACAGTCATGTAGGCCCACCCTTCTGACAAGCTTCACAACCCTCTTTAAAAAAGGGGGCCAAATACGATGCAAGACAGAGACAGAGAGAGAGAGAGAGAGAGAGAGAGAGAGAGAGAGAGAGAGAGAGAGAGAGAGAGAGAGAGAGAGAGGGAGGGAGGGAGAAACCACACATCTGATTCACTAAAGATTCCACCTTAAAATGTGCCACAGTTACGTTCTAGCACCATCATGCAGCTTCTTAATCTAATTTTTCATTAGGCGCCAGAATGTGAATGCTGTGCCATTTAAGGTGGAACAGGAAAATTCAAACAACAAGCCAGCAAATGACAAATGAATGTAATGATATTAAATTTGAGTGTAAAAACAATTACTATCAACATTACAACACCAAATTTTGCAACACTAAGTTCTTGAGCTGTACTAGCAATACGAGCATGCTCGAGGTGATATATTATGAAATGTGTTTTTGTGTGTTGTGAGAAGCCTGAGGACACAAAAGTTGACAAATGGAGGACCACACTGTTTATTCGTTAGCTCAAGAGAGGCCGAATCCTCTCCACCAAACAAGTGAAGGCATGCAGAAGAGAAACTAAATCAAGACAGGCAATAGCACTCAGAAAGGTGTGGGGGGATCATCACTAGAGTTCATTAAACACGGCTCCCATATATATATATATATATAGTGACTTTATATTTTTACACACAGTGGTGTATCCCGTATACTGAAGTAGCCTAGTATCAACATCTTATACCATCAGCAACAGAAACACCAACACATCACACATACCGTTCAGTATATTTCAGTATATTTCCTGTTTAAATGCTGAACTGAATGAATGAAATGTTTTTACTCACAAAAGTTACATTAAAAAACAGAATGCTTTTGAAAAAAGTGCATCTTAAAGTGTTTATTTATAGAAACAGTAAATAAAATGCATCTTCTTGTTAAGTCAGTTTCACAGATTGACACGTTGGTTCTACACAGCGGTATTCTCCAAAACTAAGTGAGCAAGTTTCGGTCCGTTCCTGGTTAAACAGTCAGTTTTCACTGTGGACCTTTCTTTTTTTAGAGCACATTATTCTTTCTAACTCGCTTTATTCTCCTACTGCTGCTTCTCGCTTCGTACCTCTCCTGTGTGCTCGCTGCACTGCCGATGCACAGATGTGATTGGCTGAGGAGCGCCTTTTGTGAGGTTACTGTGCCGCAAAGCCTGTATACCGTAAAGACAAGAAAAGTTCTACCTCTTAAAATAAACAATTTCAAAATGAAATCCTTCTTAATAATTTATTGCTTTGGGTCCGCATTGGACAACATCTGGACCACGGTCTGCCTATTAGTGACCCCTGCACTACACCAAAATCAACTAAATAAATAAAAGGTGATTTGACATTCAGCTGCTTCCTCTTTGCATCCAAACAACACAAGAAAAACAATAAGATACCAGATTTTATTCCACCAGAGACACCAATACAAACTACAGACTTTATATACTAAATACTATATAAACAACATATTTGCTTAACACTCATGTGAAAAGGAAATCCTTCAGAACATTAATTTCAGACTATTCAGAAGCTGTAACATGGCTTATGACACACGTGCACCTAAAATTTCAATAGGGAGCTGCTACACAAACCTGAGCTGTCTGTGTGGAACAGAAACCAGTGCTAGATATTCAACTGACCACCACCAACGCTGCAGCGGCACTGAGGTCAGCTCTAATTGATTTTACCTGGTCACCAATATGGACAAAACAAAGACTTTGGCCCTTTTTAACCCAAATGTGAATCTGATAACTCATCAAACCAGAGAGCTGACAGTTCCGGATGCTGTTTAAGCCGGAAAGAAGACTTTGACCCTCTTCACTCACAGAAACGTGCTCAAAAACCACTTAACCCTGCCAATCATTAAACCTGAGAGGAGCGGTTAAAGAAAAAAAGTGAGGAGAGAGAAAATACAGGGGGGGGGGTAGAAAGAGTGAGAAATAGTGAAACAGGAGAAGCAAGTAAGAAGTGACGGAAAGAGAGTGAAGGAGAAAAAGACACACAGTGAATCAACATTCTGCAGAAACAACAGTTCATTCCATTCAAATGACAAACCACTTTCATTTCTGTGGAATCAGCTTCTCATACAAACAGCGTTCACGATGACGGAGGAGAAGCGCACACAGGCAGGCCCACCAGCCCAAAGACAAACACCGTGAAGACGCAACACTGACACCGGCGAACTGCTCCGAAGAGGGACTTCTCAATGGTTACTCACTCGCTGGACCGCACTGAGGCAGCTACAGAACCTGACCTGTATGCAAATATGCAGCAGGACGACCCAAGCAGGCCTTCTCTGCTGGAGGACGCGAGTAAAGGAAATAAAGCAGCATTCCTACCAAAGACAATCAGCAGGAAATTCACGACGGACAACTCAAGAATTGCTTCCTCATACCTTAATGAGTGACCTATCCCGATCAATATTAACACCACGGTCAAGTGAAGACAGTGTAAATAAACTCTGCTGGTATGTCTTTATTGGCGGGGGGTGGAGGGGTGGGGTGTCTCTCACATTCCATCTAAATGACACGTTCACAGATACGATCCCTATCTGCATCTGTGTATGTCTTACTAACAGGGGAAAAGTAAACAGTTAATAGACTGTATTGTGTTAATTACACATACACTGTGTCCCTCAAGCATCACTATATAATGATTTAACCTTAAAATAACAGCTTTAAAATCATTCTGACCACTCGCTGACTGAAAAGCACCTCTCCCACTCCGGGCCTGGAATACCTGCTCTAGTGCCATGTAACATTAGAGGAGCGTATACGAGGCCTTTCACATAAACACAGTAACGCCTTATGTTACACACCAAAAACTAAGGGTCTTCAGCTATCAAGCCAGCTTGGTATTCCCAGCATGGACATTGGGATTTCAATGATACAAACCCTTTAATAGCCTCTGAAAGCTGCTGCACAAAAGCTAATACATGAATTTCCTAAAGCGTTTATTGTTAGAGAGGCCAAACTAGTGGTATGATATAGCACTTGTGGGTGTTGCACTAGTGTTGTGGGTGTTGCACTCCCTGGTTCCCATCACCACCATTGTGAAGAAACCTGAGTCAGTCAATTTCTCCATGATGAACTCTGTAATAAAGGCTGAGTGATCACAGCTGAACTATGAAGGAATCTTCCTGTGGAATGTACATATCCTAGAGGCCCCAATTAAAATTGATCTAAAGACTTACCGAAAACAAGCATTGTGCCAGACGTCTTTGAGGACCTTGACGTGGAAAGCGTCCTGAATCTTGCCTCCGCATCCCACGCACTCGCGTTCAGTCCTATCTGTGGAGTCAGGCACATACCAACAAACCATCCATCTGATTAGAATGTGTTAACATGCACTACTTTCATTCACAGTTCTTCAGACGAGCTTACTCTCTCGGTACAAGCTGAATTCAGTTATGTGACTACTTTCCCATTATGTAATCGCTTCCAGCTGATCAGTGTCCAAGAGAGCCGGCCTAAAATATGGTTCACGTTAGTCTCCAGTTATTTATAGTAGGGCCGGATCCTTAAACTAGGCTAACCCACCTATTTTTGTCCACTTGCGGTTTTTGTTTGCGCTGGCCAAGTTAGGTGTTTAACCTTTTACTTTCCTGCTTTTTTCTACCTTTACTCACATTTTCCTTTGCTTTATGTCACCGTGTGCTGTTGATGATGACATCTGCACTATTATATGACTAGTACATGGTCTTTAATAGGCACACTGCGGCCAAAATTAAATAAAATCAGCTGTAGGGAAACATGCCTACCCACCTCCTACAGTGGAGCCACAGCAGTTCTGTTTTTTGGGGTTTTTTTTTCTTTTCAGTTTAAAGACTAGAAATGCAACCTTCTGATGATGCGTCTTGAAGGTGAGAGGATAAATTTTAATGGTTTGACTGGTTTACTCATCGGTGAAATCATTCAGTGGTTTGGTGCTAAATAGTCATAAATGTTCACAGTGGAGAGTGATCGAAAGCAGACGCACACTTCCAAAAGCTCCCTCACAGGTTATAAACACACTGCCTGATTTTTAAGACATGTTTTACAGTAGTTTTGTGAAGAAGTTTCGGGGTAAAATATATTTTAATCAATTTACTGTTATCAATCCACAGTGGAGAGATACATGAAGGCTGTTCTATGATAAAATAGTACCCAAAGAAAACATTTTTCTCCAGACTTTTTTCTTATTTGACCATCATCAGCATCACTGTCATCCAACCTCAGAAGACATGTGTGTGACATATGTTCACTGGTGGTTTTGGATAATAAATAAAATGGTTTATTTGCACTAAAGACATTGTGACTCCTGGTTCCCATCACTACCACTGTAAATAAATCTCACCAGTAAGCTTCTCGGTCACTGTTATATCTCAAACTAATCCCCCATCATATAATCCCCCCAGAGCCTGTATATGTTCGCCTCTCTCTACCTCAGTAGCTGGCTGTTTTATCACTATAGAGGGAGCTCCTGTTGATACTGGTAGGAGAACACTGACAGATGCAAAAAGGATGCAAAGCTGTCAAACGGACAAGACTGAGGGATACAAAGCGGTGCTACAGAATATAACATAACAAATATATATATAACAAATAACAGCACATTCTAGCTTTAGGGTAGACGTTAAGCACTTTAAAAAAAGTTATATTTAATAATAATAATAATAATAATAATAATAATAATAATAATAATAATATTAAGTATCGCTCTTAACAAACTTCACTTCTTATGCTAATGGATGTACTAAGACAGCAGTTCCACTGTAGCTCTAGAAGCTACTCAGCACTTAAAGGGAAACTCCACCCAATTTTTGTTTCAAATAATTCTGAATAACTCGTCCTTGGGATGACGTTAGCAGAGTCTTTCAGGGTGGTTTGAGATTTAGACGGCTCACTGTAGAGAAACGTGTTTATTCTGACATCTTGGCAGGCATGATGGTAGGAACCAGATGTCCACAACACAAATATTGGCGTTTAATTTACTACACGAAACCAACATGGAAGCTACATGTTCCGTCTGAGTGTTAGAGTTTTTATTAGAGTTTTATATATAATGTTTAAGACGGTAAAATCGCCAAAAACCTGAAAAAAATCTCCTGGGACCACTTTGTCTCACAACGCCCTGTGTGTACTTCTCACCGCGAATATATTACAATAAACGGACACAAATACATTTCAGACTAAAACGTTATCACAAAGTAATAGTAGTCTATGAGGGAGCTTTCATTAAAGGTGGGCGTCTGGTTCCTATCACCTCCACTGCGGACAATTCTGACTCGCCGAGTTTCTCCAGTAACCAGTACTTCACACCAAACACTCAGACTGGCTTTGTTTACATCTCAGTTACGCTAGTGTTTTTGAAAAATCGGTGGAGTTCGCCTTTAAGTGGTTATCCTTAAACTGACACTTTCGTAGTTTTACCAAAAATCATTTTAAGCGATCATTTCTTAGAAGTATCTCCGTAAATGTAACTGCTGCGCCATTTAAGGTGGAACGGGAAAGATCCGGATGAATCAGAAGCTTCGGGACTACACAGCAGTCTGATGGAAGTCTAAACACATTCTTGCTGGTCTTGTTTTTCGCTCCTACCTTCTTGTTCGTCCATCTACTTGCTGCTGCTGGACTGACTCGCTCGAAGAAGCAGAAGAAGTAAGAAGCCCAAGTTTCACATGCTGGTCCAGATTGGAGTGATGTTCACGCTGCACATCCGTGATGCTGTTTCGGGCCGAGAGCGTTTAAAAACCATGAAGAAAGCAGGAGCGAGGAGGAGGAACCCGTGTAGTAAAAGACAAAAGGGTTGCTAATAAATCCAGCTCCTCTCTGGGTGAGCGGCGAGGAGCTGCTGCAGCCTCTCGCGCTGGGTGACGTCACGCGAAATTCCTGTACGGAGAGCGGAAGGGATCAAACAGCAACACCTGAAACAGGAGAAGCGCGCGGGACTCGGACACACGTCGAATAAACACTGACCAGAGAGCTCCATCTGCTGCCCACCACGCCGCAGCACCACCGGAGTCTGTTTTCAGACCTTTCACATCTGAGGGCTGGTTGTGGCTATTATAAAGATATATATTAAAGGGGAACTCCACCAGTCGTTCTAAATTTCTACGTTACATGGTATAGATGTAAACAAAGTCGTTTGGTTTGGTTTGAAATGCTTTATGCGAAAGAAACTTGCCGTATCTGATTTGTTTACAGTGGTGGTGAGAGGAACCAGGTGTCTGAAGAGTTAAAGGAGCAAAATTATTTTTTTAGAGACAGCTTGATGACGACAGATCTTGATCCTCAGTGGTTAGAAGCTCTGCAGACACCTATATATATATATATATATATATATATATATATATATATATATATATATATATATATATATATATATATATGTTGTCTAAAGCCCTTAAAAACCCAATATTACACTAATACTATCATATCTAGTAGTAAGACAGTTCATTTTCATGCAGTATTCAACATATTTCTTTTTCATAATTAATGAAAAGACTCAAGTGCCACAGATTTTTACTCTTTAAAAGCACTTCATCACTATTGTATTTGTATCTATTTTTCTTTCTACTTCTTTTCTTTCTTTCTACTGTTTCTTTATTGCGTCTACCTCATCATCTGTAAAAAGAGTAAACACAGTGAGATCCGCCATTGCTCACAATAGCTGTAGACGGCAACTGTCTGACTTGAGGCTCTTTTCTAATCTCCTCCCTCAACTACGTCGGGCTGCTCTTGCTGACCACCAAGGCCAGGCGCAGCTGTATCTCAAACACTCCTAATCTCTTGTCAAACCTGTTGGAGAAGAGACTGTGCATTTTCTGGTGATATGTTGCCCCCTATTGTTTAGAGCGTGAATTGAAAATTTGTATTATCTTGCAAATTGCTCCTTTAAATGCATCTAAAAGCTCACAAAATGTTAGTAAACAAAAAATGGTTAGAATACGTTGCCCAATGTATTGTTTTGAAACATCTTGTTAATCCAACCCATGGTTGAGGGGTACATGCAGGGGATTGTAAGGCAAAATAGTAGATTTTCCATTATTTCACAATCGAAAATGCTACATATAATATATAAAATACACACACATATAGAAAGACTTCACTGGTGCTTTTGTACAGTAAATAAAATGACTATGTCTGTGTTGTAGACACAGCAACCCTTGGTTCATATCACCCCCACCCAGTCAGTTTCTCATCAGCATTTTACATCAAACCTCTATGAATGAGTCTGTTTACACTGCAAGAACAAAATTATGCCAAAAGAAATCTCATCTTAATCCTAAATCTTAAAACAGTGCAGTATTATAAGACAGAGTGCAGAAATCCTGGTTGTATCCTGCAATCTTGATTGGCTAGTTGAATCCTGCAATCTGACTGGCTATAGAAATCCTCTGAATTGAATGGCTAGTTAAATCCTGCAATCTCAATAATTACCTGAGACCAGCAATCTAATTGACTACTGTAATCCAATGCTCTGACGACTTACACGAACTCTGCTATCTGATTGGTCACATGAAACCTGCACCACATTGCCTTTGGGAATCCTGTTCTCTGTGTGGTTGATTGAATCATGAAATCCTATTGGCTACTAGAATCCTCCATACTGACTGGGCTAACTGAATATTGCTGCTGGCTCGTTGAATCTGCAATCTGATTGGCCAGTTGAATCCTACTCTCTGATTGCTTATTTAGATCCTGCGACTTGATTGGTTATTTGAAACTTGATTGGTTGAATCCTGTAATCAGACAGGCCACTTGTAGGCTGCACTAGCATTCACACATTCTCTTAGATTTACGTTGACTGTTATTTTATTGAAGACAGTATGAGCTGAGATATTTTAATTAGTTTGTTAACTTACGTCCATTCAAGGGCGTAGGAGCGGGTTTCACATTGGGGGGGACACATTTGCTAATATGAATCAAAGCCCACCCTATCCCCTAAATATTACCTATAAGCTGACTCCACTGTAGGTAAGATAGTTAATCACTGTATGTTTAGTGACGTTCAAAAATATTTGTGGAATTACAGTAAATTAGAAATAAATAAACAAAATACAACATTATCTGTACTTCTGTTTATTATTAGATAAATCCAATTAAAGCTCACTTTACAAACTAAACTAGATACTCCACACTACATGGTACTGCTGTCAGAAAACTTTTAAATTATGCATGCAATGTCTAAACTCGATTATATACATTTATACATATATACAAACAATTATTATTTTCTTTAGTGGCATAATGCTGAAATGAAATTACAAAAAAAAATGTTAAGGTTTCATATATGAATTGAATATCTATAGCTGACTTGCTGTTATGTTATAGTATCATCTCTTCTTATCTTATCATTCTGTAACATTAATGATCTAATACACATACAGACAGCACTACTCCAACACCTTAGCTTTAATAACACACAGACTAACCAACAGCACAGCAGCTACAGCTTCTCTCTCCTTTATAAACAGTAAACAGAGCACCTGCAGCATTAGCCTTCTAAATAATAATAATAATTTAAAAAATGTCAGATAGTCACTCCTAGCTAACAATAACAGAATAAAGAGTGATCAGAAATATGGGTTAGGTTTAGAGCTAGGCTGATAATGACTGTAATGTGTTGGTTCTGAGTGATAAAGTACAAAAATACTTCTTTGCAAAACTTACTAGACACACAACACCAGTCAAATAAAGCACTGAGAAGATGCTGCACTGAAAGAGAAGCTGGGTCATACCATTTTGCAAGGCAAGACGTTTTGCAAGGCCATTTTGCAAGGACACAATCACCAAGGGAGCGGGCCAGAGGCCACGGCAAGACGTCTAGCCATGCACCCAGGGACCCACGCAGTAACGCCCAGCGGGGAGCAGTGTTGAGGAGTAACTCCCGCCACCGCAACCATGCCAACACAGGTGGCGGGCTCAGCAAGCCATAGACCCAGGCCCAGCTGTCCACATACACGCACGCACATATGCACGCACACACTCACGCCCACACATCCCAGTCACAACTGGCGGGTGCCAGTCGCACGCTCATGCACACACATGGAACGTGCATGAACATCTGGTGTGGGCAGCACAGTGAGTAGTATATATATATATATATATATATATATATATATATATATATATATATATATATATATATATATATATATATATAATGTGTGTGTGTTAGGAATGTTTTAGGCCCTCTGAGAGGGTGTAGAGGGCCATGACGGATCGCCACTGCTTAAAACACTTAAAAGACTTTAGGCACTGAGGATATCCAGTGGTTACGTGTTTTAGGTGTTTTTGTCCTGTTTTTCCTGCAAACACATCTTAAGGTGTGCAACTCTATGGGATTTTTTTCACACGTTTTCTTTTGGGGACACGTCAAGACTACAGGCAGCCCAGACTGTACTCTCGTCTTCTGCAGCCATGTCTCTGCATTGTCTTGCTGAAAAATACAGGTTGTCCCTTAAAAAGAGAGGCAGCATATGGTACTGTTAAACCTCACAGAAGTGTTAATGAACTTTGCTAAAGCATGCTGACACACTGACACCGTACCATGACAAACCCTGTCAAGTTTTTTTTACTTTAAGACTGCTGAAACAGTCTGGATGGTCCTTTTTGTCTGTGGTCCAGAACACACGGTGTCTATTTCTTTCAATAATAGACCTGAACCGCAATACACATCTACACTGTGTGATGTTGGTACTAAACTGTTATTCAACTTCAGGCGAATGAAAGTTTTAAGGATTTTTTTCATTAAAGTAAAAAGAATCCTGTCAAAGATACAAGGAATAAATGTTTACTGAACCAGGTTATATGTCCATGGATAAATAAAATCTTTATTAAGAATATTATTTGTCTGTCTCCTGTAGCAGATGTTTCTGACGCTGTTAACTAACATTTATAATGATGTTATAATTTAAGGACATTTACCATAACCACAAATCCAAATTACTAAGGTTAGTTAGTCTATATACCACCAAGCAGTGGAGGGTTTTTTTAATTAAATGAGATTAAGTTGATTAAATAAGTTAAGCTGGAGGCTGCCTTTCAATTTTCATACTACAAAAATCACTACTTCTACCCTGAGTCTGGATGTTCGATGCTAACTAAAATCTATTAAACCATTGCTTTATGTTTAATATGACTTAATTAGACATCCACAGTCCATATCATGGATTACTTCTACTGAGAGAGACATTTCTCTTGAGATCTCCAAAATGTAGGGTCCCTCTCTTTGCCTGTAAGTATGCAAGATGGTTAAAGAGAGACACTAATGGTGACAAGCCAAAATGTAGATTTTTGTCAGCACCACTGGTTAGCATGGGGTGACATCTCCTGGACATTTACTATGATAGCTCACTCACTCACACTGTTTTCAGCTGTCTGGAACACCCAAAGAGCAAAAAAGCTAAAGTAGTAAACAATGTGTGGGTGGCACGTTTTGCTCCAGAATGCTTTGATAGTCTTGATTTTTCAAGACTGTGCCTGATGCAGCAAAGCAGCCCAAAACACATCCGAGCCTCCTCCATGTTTCACTGTAGGTACAAGGTTCTTGTCTTTGTATGCTTCATTTTTGTGTCTGTGAACATAGAACTGATGTGAGTCGCCCAAAAGCTCCAGTTTTGTCTCATCTGTCCAAAGGACATTCTCCCAGAAGGTTGGTGGCTTGTCAGTATGTATTTCGGCAAATTCCAGTCTCTTTTTTATATTTTGCTTTTCTCTTTTGTAGTCTTCCAATAAGTCCTGATATTAATGCTACCTGATTTTCGCTTTAGATTTACTTCTATTGCACAGAGTCAGCAATGCATATAACAACTCAGAAAGGAGGTGTAGGTTCAGCCCTGGTTTTATATAGTAAATAAAATGTCTATGTGTTCTAGACATTGTGACTCCCTCAATTTCATCTCATCTACGGTAAAGAAATCTCAGTCTGCAAGTTTCTTTATAATCAACCATGCCACATCAAACCACTCTGAATGACTTTGCTTACATCATTTGTAGTATACAGAAATGTAAAATGGTGAAAATCCCCTTTAACATCCTGTGAATCAAAAGATTTTTATTAAGTGCTTTGGAAAGACAAACTGTTAATTGTCATTTAGACAATACTAAGAAAGACAACATGGAAGTGATTGTGACCAAATATAAAAAATGTGAAATAATATAATTTTATATTATCGTATAGAGTTTGTAGAAAAGTGGGCATTGAGTGTGAATATTACAGAGCTGTGCCCTATTAGCCACTAGAGGGCAACAACTACTATGTATCTAAAAGGTCTATCCCACCTGCACAGAGTGATTTAGCAGGCTATACCTCATTACACACACAAGCCTAACCTCAGCTAATAGTATCACTCAAAGCATTGCTATCCACAGGCACGGAAACATGGAGGAGGCCACATAATTCATTGGTTCAGGTGTAAACTAAGTCAGTCAGAGTACCAGCTCTTTTTACAGTGGTGGTAATAGCCATTATATTTACAATAAAAACAGTCTGAGGTTCGTTTGTACTATTTTCCTTCATGTCTACACTTCTCCTGCCACAAATGGATTTTTGTTTTTGCCAAGAAACTTCCCAAAAGTATCATAAAGCAATGTCTCAGCTAACAGGCAACATATCCATCACCACTTAGAGGAGGAACTGGTAAGGGAGCTTTTAGAGATATTAAACTCTTCAGACACCTGGTTCCCATCACCAGCAGTGTAAATACTTTTCACTGTATATGTTTCTTAAAGCATATTTTTTTCTTTAGCAACTTTTTTCTTTAGACTTTACTTTTAAATGTGTATATTTATTAGATAAATAAAGTCCAGCATCATTTCTAACATCTTCTGATGTCAGAGAGAGGTTCTTGGCCAGAAGTGAAGTTCCTCTAACCTGGGCCTTAGGTCTACTGTTTTTATATACTGGTTGTTCTGGACATTCCAGAAGGGGAATGCATAGTTCTCCCTTATTTGACTGGGGTTAACAAAGTCTTAAATAGAAGATCTTTTCCATAGGATAAGCACGTACTGCTGTTCTAAAGATAACAGCTCCTGCCATACCAGTTTGTTTTGAACACAGTATGCAACACAGTAAGCTGTGCTGTCAAATGGAGATGTTACATATATGTGGCAAAGTAATAAACAGGGGAAGAAAGTAGCTTTTCTTTCTCTAAAACGTTACATCAAAATACACGTCATTCTCTAGAATGGAACACTTCACATCAAGTCACTCTGAGTGACTGAAATCTTAAAGATTTTTAAAACAATTGGTGGAATTCTCCTTTAAAACTTCGGCATCCATTGGAGATAACCACATACATCTTCTATGGTCAGCTAGAGTTCAAGCTATTCATAAGTTACACCACATGATGTCACCAGACTCTGTAACTCATACATCTGACAGTGTGTAATTGATTCTCTACAAACGTCACCCCAAAGGCGTGACTACACTTGTTAAAATATGTACAAATACATCAGTATCAATACACCATTCCCCGCTTTATCTTCCTGTCTGGCTTCTTCCTGAAGAGTGCAGAACCCATTATCAACAAATGAATCATCAGTCTTCAGCAAGTGTCGTACAGGCTGATGTTGGTTCACTTCACCACTGCCATTGTTCCTTTGTTCCTCAACCACTTCACAGCGCCACCCACTCCTCACCCTGCTCACTTCTGCAGAGTCATGGTGAACAAGACTTTTCCAAAGACCTCCATCCAGCAAAGCACTAACAAAAAGACTTACTAAAGAATCTTGATGAAGAAAATATGTGTAGGTGTGTGAGAGAGCCAGTAAGGCAGAGAATGAGAGGAGATGATGTTTACTTTAACGTTGAAAAGACGTTTAAAAATTTAAAAATTCACATTTATTTTTTATTTGAGAAACTAAAAAAGATGAGTAAACAAAATAGCAAATTGTGGCAGGTGTAAATGTTTGGAAACTCCACCCTATGTTCTAGAACACAACTGACATGTTAGCACTGGTTTGGTATATCAATATCCGTCATTAGGCGTTTTCAGTTGAAGATCGTTTCAAACTCAAACCTTCTGCCAACTTTTAACAACCATGGGCTCCTCTGAGCAGCTTCCTGAAGATCTGAAAATAAAGTTGGGCGAAGGCTATAAAAAGGAATCAAAATTATTTCCACCTCATGACCTTCACTGTCCGAAATATCAGGGGAGAACTGGGCATGATCTGTAAGACTAAGAAATCTCTTTGATGAAATAGCTCATATTTGTTTATTTGTTTATTTTATTTGGATCCCCATTAGCTCTTATAGGAATAGCAGCTATTCTTACTGGGGTCCATCAAACATAAAACATACATATACATTAAATATATACAAAAAAAGAACAGAAAAACATATTCCATGTATATTTCAAATGTATACGACAGAAGAATATACATCATCTATCTACATCAAAAGAAAAGGAAAAGAAAAACATACTCCATGTATATTTCAGATGTATACAAAGTGAAAATAATAATAATAAATAAATAAATAAATAAATAAATAAAAATAGATAAGTGAGAAAAAAAACATGTAAGAAGTAGCAAGTAAGAAATGTCATTATAATGAAAAAAAATTCACATCTACTTTTAACTTTTATTTATTTAGTTTTATGATCAAGATCAGTTAGGTAGTGTTTTTTTAGTAGTTTTTTAAATATTCCGGTCAGTAAAGAAAAGTAAACCCCTAAGGACCCAGAGAAAGGTTTAATCGACAGAGAAGTGGTGGTGCACTGTTATACTGTGCAGTATGACCTGCACAAACATCACAAAAGTCAATGTCTGGACTCACATCTGATTAATTCAGAGGCATTGTGGAACTGAGTGCTCTGTACTGATGATGTGAAAATGGACATCTTTAGCCACCAAAGGTATGTCTGAAGCAACAAAAGGAGTGGCATTTGATGAAAAGAAGATGTAAACAATTTCAAAATTAACTCAAACTATCAACAGAATATGAAGGAATAACAGTTTTGTCAAAGATGTCTGTGTATCATGTTACAGAGATATCTATAAAGTTAGCATGCTACCAGGTGGTCCCAGCCGATCCTGTCTATTAATACTACTTGGTACCAGACTCCAGCATCAAAGTTCAATCAGTACAACATGAGAGGATGAAGAAGCAGCACTGTCTTGATGGCTTAATCTAACCTCTGGTCAATCATGTTGAAGTTTCTAATCCCAATTAGATCATTTAAAGACAGGGAACCAATAAAAGGACCAGTAAACATAATGAAGCTCTTGCCAAGCAATGGTCGTCACCACTGCCACCCACCCTTGGTGCAGTGCGTGCCCAGGTTAACCAGCGTCTCACAGGGTTGATAAACACAAGGCAAGAAGGGCATAAATCACTATAGGTCCAGTACGGTAGGGTCCTGTTTTAAGTCACCCTGAGAATACTGTGCTGTTGCCATGTTAAAGGAGTTCAGTTTCTTAAAGAGAAGAAATGTTTATGTTTGACTATTTTAGCTTCATTTGTACGGGAATGTTTATGATGAAAACCTGGAATACGGGTGGAGTGGTGAGTTTTCCAAAGTAGAGCACAGTGTTGTGTTTTTCCTTGACATGTTTGATGCCATTTTTAGCAAATTAAGCAAATTTCTGCTAAGAAAGTTAAAATGATTTGCAGTTTTATTGCAGATCCAGCCCTAAAGCTAACAATGACAAGGAGAGATTGTGCCTTTCCTTGTTTCTTACATGACTTGGTGATAGTACCCTTTACTGTTTGGAAAATTCCTTTGACAGGCTTCATTATCTTGCATTGCTTCTTTAAGCATGAGGTGGATCTGTTACGCTAGTAGTGCAAAGTTTCCTAAATACCAGCAAATTCTGGAAGTGAATGTGACACAGACTGGCTGGCTTCTACAGGACAATGTTCCAAAACCTCTCAAAATGCAACATGAACTACTTAGAAGGACACAAGCTGAAGTCCTGTGACTTAAACAGCATCTGTGGGTAGGTCTCAAAACATCATGTGAATGCAGGAAGGCCCACAAACATCGCAGAACTGGACAATGTAAAACCTAGAATAGAATAGAATAGAATAGAATAGAATAGAATAGAATAGAATAGAATAGAATAGAATAGAACTAGCCGGCTGTAAAAAGCTCCAGCAGGCTGTACTATCTGGTGTAGCAAGCACTGAATTAGAAGGATGTCCAAACTTTTACACATGCCACAATTACTACATTCTTTTCCTAGCAAATCAATAGAATATTGCTGTCAGAGCACACTTTAGTTCCAGACAGTGTTTTAGTGTATTTAGTTTTGTTTGTGGTGCATGCTAATATATACATGTTAATAAGTTAATAATAAACTGTGAAGCTGAAAGACCCCAAAAGCGTTTTACTCGGCCACTGCTATATTGTTTATTTTTAAATTGTTGCTATAGAAAATATCACCAAGTCACTTTAAATATATTTATCTTCTTAGATTAACGTGCCTATACAAATATTTTCCACATTGATTCTACATACGTCACTCTCGTTACGTTACGTCTAATCACGGAATTATTCAGTTCCAGCAACCCGGGAGTCAGTGTAAAGAGCCCACAGAGAGTGGAAGACACGTTTATCTATCTTTGTGTCCTTTTGTCATAAGGGGGCGACTAACTAAACTCTCAGACTAAAGCCATCTCTCCTCTTGCTGACGTCTGTCTGAAAGGGCGGGTCGCTGTTTCACCACGACCACGCTGTTCGTGCAGCGGCATTATTTTTGTTTCGCACCCGTTTTCGGCCAAGCCCTGTCCTCCGCCACTACGATTGGCTAATGTCTCTGAGCGCCAAGCGTGAGTATAAACTATTATCCAATCAAAGTGCAGGTACTGGACTCTGCGCGACAATCACAGCACGGGGGGGCGGGACTTGTCGGAATAGCAGCGGAAAACGATCGTCTCCCAGCGACGTCCAACACAGGATACCAGGGGTTTGTCTGGTCTCAGGAAAAAAAGTTGCGTAACGCGAACCATATAAACGCGAATCTAATGAACTTCAGGCACTTTCCCTCTAATTTTACAGCGAAACTCGAAATTGGGACCACGTATGTTATGAATTTTTACGCTAGAATAGCTTCAGAAGGTCTGTATGGTACATCCATCAATCGATTCATTCATGCAATGACACGGCGGCTACGTTAGATACCGGCTTTATTCCGCCCGTACTCCTCACGCGCTGGACGGTATTTTAATAACATTAAACCATTGATTAGCTTTATTAGGGGTCCATCACTCATCTTCTCACCTGGACCTGAATTTATGACCTGTATTTGGTCAAGTGTAGTGTAACCTCAGCCTTTACTGTAGTCGTATGTTTACATTCATATACCTTTATAATCAAGAGCTAGCGTAAGTTACAGCGTCTCCTTCAGCCTGCCGGCTAAACATGGGGATGGGAAACGATAGCAAACCGCCGCCGAGCGGATCCAGCAAGCTCGCCGAGCACAGTGAGGATGAAGACGGCAATATGGAGATCATGAAGCTGGAGGATGTGGAGCCGGCTCCGCTGCAGAGGGAGACCTGGACCCGCCGGCTCGAGTTCGTCCTGGCCTCGGTCGGCTACGCGGTGGGCCTCGGTAACGTGTGGCGGTTTCCGTATCTGTGCTACCGGAGCGGCGGAGGTGAGGACAAATATACGGAGTGAAAAGCTCGACTTTCTGGCGGTGGCGATATTCCAGGAATATAGTATCGCGATAGGTTCAGACGTTTTCACGATACCTGTTTTATATATATATATATATATATGTGTGTGTGTGAGTGAGTATGTATGTGGTTTTAATGGGTCATGTGGTGAAACATTACATCTGTTTGGTAACTTATTACGTATTATATATATAGCGTATATATAACGTGTATATATATACAGACGTGTGTGTGTTTTGATGAGTCATGTGGGGAAACATCACATCATTACATCAGTTTGGTAACTGGTAACTTACGTCTTGTATTATGAATGTTGCCGGATTTGTGAACTGTGAACTGTTTATTCTCTGCAAAAGTCTCTGTCAAAAGACCAGAAAAAAGGAAAGACTGAAGAATGACAAACTTAGTGTCATTTTTATTCTTTCTCCAGTGGTTTTTCAAGTGATGGTTGAAAAATATGCAGAAATTAACATTATGTGGACCTGAGACCTGTATCCTGTCCCAGTTCCATGTGAAATGAATGTTTTTTTAAACTTGTACAATGTGTTGATTACTGGAAACTGCTGAAACTGCTGACAGTTGATTGGTCAGCGTCTACACATTTTAGTCATCAAAATCCAAGCGTGATGCTCCAGTATTAAACCTAATGAGCCAGTACAGTCTTTTTTTTACAGATAGAACACATGCAGTGGACTGAGTTGGACCTCTATGTATGATTATTGTTGATGAGGGGTCTGAGCTGTCTAGAACTAGCATTCTACCATCAGCTACCTGCTTCCCTAAAAGCTTAGTTTAAATGCTTTTAGTCTCAGTGTAATGGTTTTTTGTTTTGTAATTGTATATGTTGAAATCAAAACTTGTTTTCTGACCTATTAACATATTGCCCATCACTAGGGTATCACTATTTTGTCCACACAGTGTCTGGGGTAGCTTAACGTTACATCAGTATTTTTTCCAGTGCAGTCCTCAGAGACACCACCTCAAGCCTGTCCACGTTTTTTTTTGTTCCGTTCCATTTCATAACGGCACACCTGAGGCAGGTAAACCAGTACCCGACAGCCCTTTGCCTCTGGGTTACCTGGCGCAGGTGTGCTTGGAGCTGGAACAGAATACAAACGTGCAGTGGATGAAGGTCTCTGAGGAGGAGGAGCATTTTGACACCTGGGACCTAATTTCTGATATAACAAAGTTAGATAACTTAGCAGTGCTTGTGTAAGAATGATACATGAAAGCACAGTGTTTACAGATTGCTCACTATCTGTGTGAAATTTTCAGATCACATCAAATCCATGCTCACACATGTTTTCTAAATGAGTCCTCTGGTCTATATTATTTATATGGAGTCATGTAAAAATCAAACAAAAAACAGTTGATGCAGCACTAAGGGTTAATTGTGAAACTGGTGAAATTGCTCAATGAAGATGATGATAAGAAAAGATTAAACAACCATTGAAGCCCAGATTTGCTTAAATAAACCAAACAGTATCTGTAGTAGTAGGTAACCCCGACAGAGCTGATGGTATTAATTACATTTGAAGGTTTGAATTAATATAATCAGTCTATCAGTACGCCCAATGAAATATGTTTTTGAGTGTAAAATGATGAACATGGCCTGCTGAGCTGCAAATCTATGCAAATGAGCATGTGCACTAAAAATTCATATATTGGTGTTCGCTTAGTATCTACAGCCAAGTTCATTTAGAAATTGTTCAGAAATTTTTCCAAGTGTTGACCAATTTGCATGTTGTTCTCCATTTTGAGTTCTGTAGAGTTTATGCTGGCTCCAGTTCGTACTTATGACTTTGGAGCTCGTAAGCACGATTTGATTTGTGTTTAAGTGGTTTTGATCAGAAATGGGATATACGCACTGGAAATTATTTTTATTTTAATTATGTCATTTTATAGTACATTGAATGATGGGAGGAGGACATCTATGGGATGAGTAATGTTTTTATCCACATAGAGGCTTCACATTTCATATTTATTTTCATGTGTGTATCATTTTAGTCTGAGAGTTCATGTGTGGCTGCTGAATAACTGAAGTACAACCAAATGCAACACAAGCAATAGTGTTTTTGTCGACACACCCCCAACTGAGAAAATCAGGGCTTCCTTGTTTCCCATGCAGATGCGCCAGCATTGAGATAGTATGGGACTGTTGCAGCTCACGCCCACTTTACATAAAAACTTGCCTCTACCTGTGCAGCTTCTAAAGCTTTGCTATCCAGATTTCAAACAGAGACTCTTTTTTTCTTTTTTCTTTGATATTTAGTTTATTAAACTGTAAATACTGAGTCTTGGTTCCTCCAAAGGTTTTTTCCTCCAGTTGAGGGAGTTTTTCTTGCCACTCTTGCCTCTGGCTTGCTCACAAGGGGGTATATGTTGTAACTGTCTGTTTTCAAAACTCTGTAAAGCTGCTTTGAGACAACATGGTTGTAAAATGTGCTATACAGATAAACTTGACTTGTTTCACATTTAAAGAGAAGACAAATAAACAAGAAGTTTACCAATGATTGTTTTGTATATAAATACATGAGTGAGATGACGTGCATGCAGGGAAGGCCAATTCATTTTTGAGTATGCCTCACAATGATGTGTAAGAGGACCACAATTTGTAATAAACCTCAAAGCCCCATGATACACACTATCCAGCATATGAAGACATTGAGCAGAAGCATTCATATACAACACATCTCTATAATCATTAACAGGCAAAAAGGTAGACTCTACCAACTTCTTTTTCTTTACAGAGAATGAAATGCAAGCTCTTGTTATTTAACACACCACTAGAGGATAATTGTACAATGTGTTGATTACTGGAAACTGCTGAAACTGCTGACAGTTGATTGGTCAGCGTCTACACATTTTAGTCATCAAAATCCAAGCGTGATGCTCCAGTATTAAACCTAATGAGCCAGTACAGTCTTTTTTTTACAGATAGAACACATGCAGTGGACTGAGTTGGACCTCTATGTATGATTATTGTTGATGAGGGGTCTGAGCTGTCTAGAACTAGCATTCTACCATCAGCTACCTGCTTCCCTAAAAGCTTAGTTTAAATGCTTTTAGTCTCAGTGTAATGGTTTTTGTTTTGTAATTGTATATGTTGAAATCAAAACTTGTTTTCTGACCTATTAACATATTGCCCATCACTAGGGTATCACTATTTTGTCCACACAGTGTCTGGGGTAGCTTAACGTTACATCAGTATTTTTTCCAGTGCAGTCCTCAGAGACACCACCTCAAGCCTGTCCACGTTTTTTTTTTGTTCCGTTCCATTTCATAACGGCACACCTGAGGCAGGTAAACCAGTACCCGACAGCCCTTTGCCTCTGGGTTACCTGGCGCAGGTGTGCTTGGAGCTGGAACAGAATACAAACGTGCAGTGGATGAAGGTCTCTGAGGAGGAGGAGCATTTTGACACCTGGGACCTAATTTCTGATATAACAAAGTTAGATAACTTAGCAGTGCTTGTGTAAGAATGATACATGAAAGCACAGTGTTTACAGATTGCTCACTATCTGTGTGAAATTTTCAGATCACATCAAATCCATGCTCACACATGTTTTCTAAATGAGTCCTCTGGTCTATATTATTTATATGGAGTCATGTAAAAATCAAACAAAAAACAGTTGATGCAGCACTAAGGGTTAATTGTGAAACTGGTGAAATTGCTCAATGAAGATGATGATAAGAAAAGATTAAACAACCATTGAAGCCCAGATTTGCTTAAATAAACCAAACAGTATCTGTAGTAGTAGGTAACCCCGACAGAGCTGATGGTATTAATTACATTTGAAGGTTTGAATTAATATAATCAGTCTATCAGTACGCCCAATGAAATATGTTTTTGAGTGTAAAATGATGAACATGGCCTGCTGAGCTGCAAATCTATGCAAATGAGCATGTGCACTAAAATTCATATATTGGTGTTCGCTTAGTATCTACAGCCAAGTTCATTTAGAAATTGTTCAGAAATTTTTCCAAGTGTTGACCAATTTGCATGTTGTTCTCCATTTTGAGTTCTGTAGAGTTTATGCTGGCTCCAGTTCGTACTTATGACTTTGGAGCTCGTAAGCACGATTTGATTTGTGTTTAAGTGGTTTTGATCAGAAATGGGATATACGCACTGGAAATTATTTTTATTTTAATTATGTCATTTTATAGTACATTGAATGATGGGAGGAGGACATCTATGGGATGAGTAATGTTTTTATCCACATAGAGGCTTCACATTTCATATTTATTTTCATGTGTGTATCATTTTAGTCTGAGAGTTCATGTGTGGCTGCTGAATAACTGAAGTACAACCAAATGCAACACAAGCAATAGTGTTTTTGTCGACACACCCCCAACTGAGAAAATCAGGGCTTCCTTGTTTCCCATGCAGATGCGCCAGCATTGAGATAGTATGGGACTGTTGCAGCTCACGCCCACTTTACATAAAAACTTGCCTCTACCTGTGCAGCTTCTAAAGCTTTGCTATCCAGATTTCAAACAGAGACTCTTTTTTTCTTTTTTCTTTGATATTTAGTTTATTAAACTGTAAATACTGAGTCTTGGTTCCTCCAAAGGTTTTTTCCTCCAGTTGAGGGAGTTTTTCTTGCCACTCTTGCCTCTGGCTTGCTCACAAGGGGGTATATGTTGTAACTGTCTGTTTTCAAAACTCTGTAAAGCTGCTTTGAGACAACATGGTTGTAAAATGTGCTATACAGATAAACTTGACTTGTTTCACATTTAAAGAGAAGACAAATAAACAAGAAGTTTACCAATGATTGTTTTGTATATAAATACATGAGTGAGATGACGTGCATGCAGGGAAGGCCAATTCATTTTTGAGTATGCCTCACAATGATGTGTAAGAGGACCACAATTTGTAATAAACCTCAAAGCCCCATGATACACACTATCCAGCATATGAAGACATTGAGCAGAAGCATTCATATACAACACATCTCTATAATCATTAACAGGCAAAAAGGTAGACTCTACCAACTTCTTTTTCTTTACAGAGAATGAAATGCAAGCTCTTGTTATTTAACACACCACTAGAGGATAATTTAAACAATAAGACGTAAACAAAGATATTCAGAAGGGTTCAATCTGAAGTGGTGTTTTGTAGAGAAACCTAGTGACTAACTGGCAGCTAGGTCAGCAATGGTAACTGAAACCAGTGAACATGCACATGTCTTATATGTAATGGGTTATATGTAATGCTGATGATGGTAAAACCATGATGAATATATAATATAAAAAATTATTCGGATAGTTCTTTATCCTGCATGTACATCTCCACCAGGAATAGCTTTTAAAATACCTTTTAGGCCAAAACTTCATTACACAACGTCAGCCAACACATTTGTAACTAGAGATGGACCAATCGGCGTTTCTGAGGCCGATTCTGATCGCTGATCATCTTTCAGCGCGATCAGCCGATACCGATTGAGGGCGGGCTATATGCCACGGCAGGGCTACATGTAGTTATTAGCACAAGCAAAGCACGAAACATGGTCGAAACTTGTTTATTACCATTATTTTAAACAAAAACATTATTTAGCAGTAAATAAAGTAAATCAAACAAATATCCTCAATACTGCAAGTATTCAATTTAGACCCTTAATTTAAAACTAAAAAAGCTAATTAAATAAATGCAGTAAAAACTGCAGTCATTAAACGCAGACTATTTTAAACGACAGTCTGTAATCATTAAATGTAGAATATTGAATTGTTGCTGCTGTTCTGTTCGTACCGGTCAGATCTGGTCTGAACTGGGTTATTATCTGTTCTGGGTTATTTGTTTTGTGTTAGCTACACGTGCTAGCTCTGCTGTTTGCTGGCCTCTGGTTCCCCCACGAGACATGCTGAGTCACATACAGTAAAACACTGCCAGACAGACGACATGTTGTCTGTCAGCGCATGCGGTGAACGCCGTAAACATTTTTTGCGAGGCACGCTGCTTTAGTCAGTCTGTGGAAAATGTATTTGTATGTGTGTATTTCCATTTAGCGGTTCAGATAGGAATTGCAGGGAGCTGGCCGGAGGGGGTTTCAAGGAGGGCTTCTCTTCCTGGATGAAACGCTAGCTGTAAATACAGAAAATAAGCTTATTTGTTTAACGCCATCGATTGGCTCTCGAGATCGGCTAAATTTTTAGAGGTCTGTCTGTTTTCATATAAGGTTTCATTTTACAGAACATTTTTTAAAAAACTTGCTGTCAGTTTTTCAAAAAAGAATTCAGGGATATTTTTTTTGTTAGGCTAAATTCAGGTTGAGGCAAATCGGTTTTGTTTCTCAAATCATGCATAGCAAACCCCAGCGCTTCCGTCACTCTGGATTTGACATCATCTTTGGTTATTGTGTTGCGAGTGACGCAGTAGACACTCTGAAATCCAATTTGAGTCTTGAGTCTTGTTTGGGAAAAGCGCTGAGGTGTCTTCTCGGATGGACAGAAACAGCTGTGAATCGTTTCAGATCTGCAGCAAAAGTAAAGCTCGATTTTCTTTCTTAAAATTCCTGGTCGGGGACAGTTTTGGTGGTCTGCCCGGTGTTTTGGGTGGGTGTTAAGAATCACATTTTCTCTGTAGCTTGGAACCATTACTTGAACTTCTTTTTCATTAATTTTTTATTTGGCTTTTTTCTTCCTAGTGGAAGTGGATTATCTTAGACCGGAGAAAAATCTCCTGTGAAATGAATGGCTTAACAGCTTAATGGCTGTTTGACTGGAAATGAAATAAAAGACGGATGGTCCCAGACTTAGTCACAATAATGCCTAAAGGTTTCCTCCTTTGAATTAGTGATGGGCAAAGTGGGTCTTTGATGAGTGTTTGCAAAACCGCCTAAAGATATAGGACCGTATAAGTGTAACACACCCTACAGTGTCTCCCTGGAATAGAAACGTTGTTGTAAAAGAGGTTTATTTACACAGATGGGGAAAAAAAAATTCTGAAGGCATGTGAAAATGGGTGAATGTAAAATCACCCTTTCACTGAAGCTCAATTTGAGATTACGTGCTATGATTATAGGATAACAGCCACTAACTGAGCCCTTGCTTTCCGGCACAGTAGGTTACATTGTTTGTTCTGTTGTTAATTATAAACTAAAATGTCAGTGTAGGTTGGCATATATAGGTCACTGCAGCTATTGATCTACAGTCTTTGAATTTCTGGCACTGATGTAGGGTAAACACTATACCAAAACCAAGAATCTAAAAGGGTACCTATTTTTAATAGATAAAACATTCAGATCAATCTTCTTTTACAAAATCGCTAGAAGCTTCACTTCAATCTCTGGCTTTCTTTTTAAAGAAGATCAAATAGTGATCAAACAGCATAAGCCATTTGGAATGTTAGGTCTTTATTTTCCCCAGCATTACAAAATAATGTGTCGTATTATATACAACATGCTTTATCATATACAATGTAGACTGTGTGGAGAAATCTACCTTTCCAAACTTTCCTAGGAGCCAAACTCTCAGCTGTAGTGGTTGATATTGTTGAGCCTGAAATTGGCTCCATATTCATCATCTTCTCTAATCTGGAATATTCTTTTTCACCTTAAATACTCCAGCTTGTACATGCAGGCGCTAGAATGTTACTGCTCCAGGACTTAAGGTGGGATGGACAAACTCCAAAAACAAGCAAGCGCATAGGAAGCCAACTTCAGCTTCACATCTGTTAGTTTGTCTGAACGTTTCATTAACAATTTCCCAAACCTTTGACAATGTTGAGCTACTTTGCTCAGAATTTAACATTGAACAGACTTATGTGAGAAGCAGTTCCACCTTTATTAGCATCCCAACAGCAGCCTGTACATAGTACGAGTGAAGCAGATCATCTTAAACTGTTTATTGTGAGTAACAACTTGGATTCACTTTGTCAAGTCAAGTGGAGATTATTGTAATTTCAACCATATACACAATACACGGTGAGCCATATGGTGCCCACAAGGAACATAACACAGACTAGACAGTGCAACATGACTAGACAGTGCAACATGACTAGACAGTGCAAACAGTACAAACAGTTCAAAAAGAAGTGCTACAGAAGACTAAGATGCAGAAAACAGTTCAGGACAATGAAACACAGAGCAGCCGACGTTCAGTTCCAGGGTGGAATTTGCCAAATTTGATATTGATTTCAAGATACAAAGCAAATAGCTAGTATTGATGACTTTAGCTACCAGCAAGCCTCAAGTAATGTTACCATACAAGCATTTGACATCAAGCACAACATTTGAATAAGCAGCAAATAAGAAGCCGACTTGTATAAAGATGAATAACGACCATGCATGTTGACAGTTTGGTTCCTAGTAATGTTTGACTGGCTGAGGTCAAGATACATATCAAACAAAAACGCTGTTGGTGGTCCCAGAACAATGTACTGACCACCCCAGAGCCCAGACCTCAGCATCACTGAATTTGTTTGGGTTTTCTTGGATTGTGAGGAGCGGAAATCGCAACCAAGAGCTTTGGAGATGTGTAAATTATCTCTGTAGAGTTTTTAAAACTGAAAAGAATAGAAGCTGTGACAATTGTAAAGAGTGGACAGTCTAAATACTGAAGAAGTGAATCTATTTGTGATTATTATTATAATACAAGTGATGTTTAATAGTGAGAACATTAAAACGCATTAGTCATTGGAATTTGTATCTACCACATCAAGGTACATAGTATCATCTTTATCAGCCCAGAAATGATATGTTGGTTCCTCCTTTTACTGTACCTCTGTGTTTAAAAAATAACAACCTTCTTTATGGGTTTGAGCAGATGACATGCATTGAATAGGAAAGTAGATTTAAACTCCATTACTGTGTCTTATGATATCGTGTAAGCACAGCCTATTGACTGAGATGGAATAACTATAGCTGTGCTTTGTTCAGAGGTATAAGCAGCAGGTGCAGAGTGTAAGTATCAGCGTTACAGAAAAGTCTAATTCATAATGGATGTGATGATTGCTTGGTGTCAGACTGTACCTCTGATCTCACCTGGAGGAGAAAGGCTCCATTCTTGCACCTGCTAGATTCTGCTCTCTAAATGTGTGATGTTGGCTGGGCTGTAAAGACCTATGATTAAGCTTTTTGTTAGTTAGTTGTGCTTCATTCTCTCTGTGAGTTTGCTTCAGAGCTGATTAGCAAAGCAGCATTTGACTGCAAGCAATGCAAATCAGACTATCCAAATAATAGAGGCCTTTCACACAACAATATAGACTTCTTTACATTTGAATGATGTTACATGGAAGCCACACATCCTGCCTAGCTAACTATCTATCTACTTTATTTAAATGGTTCAGTTTATTTTGTCAGGTGGTACGAGACCTCAGCAAAACCATGCCAAATGTAATTATTATACTAATGTTTATTTGAAAGAAATTAAAAATAATCTGAAGTTCAAGGACAAACTTTTCTATCGTGTTTAAGTAGATGTCTGTTAAATTTGTTTGTCAGTCAAATGATGCTATCAGTGCAGTTTTGTTCATATTAACTATATTTTAAATATAAAATGCATGTGAACAATACACTATAAAAAGTTATTCATTGATTTAACCTAAAACAAAATGACTTAATGTAGTAACAAGAAATTTAAGTAATTTCATTCAACCCAAAAAAATTGTTTAGACTTTTAATCAATGTAAGTTTTGAAGTCGAGTAAAACTGGTTCAGTTGCTTGTTACCACATGAAGCAGTTTTTAGGTTTAACCAATGAAGCATTCTTTACAGTGTACATACATGAAAATATATATCATCGCTGTCCAATGAAAAACAAGTATCTCCAAAATTGCAACTTTACAGGACAGACCAAAAACATACTTTACTTTCAATGTAAGTAAATAGAACCAGAATTTTCTCCAAGCTATTTTGAGGCATTTCTATTGGTCAATTCATCAATTTTGACCCAATGTAAATGACAATTGACATGTTTAAATGATGTAGAAAACTCAAAATCGACAAAAATGAAGATACATGTTTTTCATTGGACAGCAATGATATGTAGATAAAAAATGTATATTATGTCCATTTTAATAATTATATTTTTAACTGGTTCTACCACTAATTTTCTCATCCTGTTTCTTTCTCTCTCTCTCTCTCTCTCTCTCTCTCTCTCTCTCTCTCTCTCTCTTTCTCTTATTTTGTTTCTCTCCTTTCAGGTGCCTTTCTCATCCCTTATTTAATTATGCTCTTTCTATGTGGTATCCCGTTGCTGTTTATGGAGTATGCTGTTGGACAGTACACACGCCTGGGGCCAGTACATGGACTGGCTAAAATATGTCCCCTTCTTAAAGGTGAGTGGTTCATGTGCACCAGTGATGCCCAGGCATTTTGAAAGGTTTGTTTACAGACTATAGAGCTTTACTGTGTTCCCCACTTTCCACATACACTGTCCAGCAAAACGACAAGAAGGTTTAATATATGAGTGCTGTGTTCAGCAGTATTGATTTATGTCCTGCCATCGTCAGCGTTACCTACACACAGTCTCTTTGAACTCCTAACCCTTTTTTAACCCTTTGTTGTTAAATGTGGTAACTTCAGAATATTCAATGAAATGCTCAGTTTTGCTGCACCAACGACTGATATGCGTAATTGTTTATTTATTTATTTGTTTATAGCACAAAAAATATATAGCTGTCAGACTAGTTTATACACTGACTTTACAATCTTATAGGCTATTAGTTATTGCTTATCACTGCTGTTGGAACAAAACCTTATTATTATTATTATTTTTTGCGTTTTTTTTTTTACATTAACATAGTGTGAAAAAGCCTCTAGTGCTTTACACTGTGAGTAAAGTTCATCATAAACAAACCAAAAGAAAAAATAACATGGAAAAAGTCTGGTCACATTGACTTACATTAAAAGTAATTTATGTTTTTTTCAGCTTTTTTTTGCAGATCCAAAGTTTTGGTTCATCGGCAGCATTGTCAGTGTTTTATCAGGACTAGTCTTTCTTTGCTGTTTTTATTCATATGATTTTATTTCTGTGGCTTTTTTTTATGTTAATGGAAACAGTAAATAAATAAAAACGCTTTTATTGTTTAATTGCTTAATTTGAAATCTATAACAATGAACTAAGTTGTGCCATCAGTGGCAGTGGTCAAGAGTAAGCTTATGGCCTATTTTATAAATGTGTCATTGTTTTAGTTCCAGCTTATCTTAGCATTACGTACTGTATGCTACGTGCCATGTAAGAGCTGTAAAATGAGAACTGTAACAGAGTATAGTCAGTCAGTGTTACACATCTGCTTCCTGCAGTGCTGATTGCACCTTCCTGTATATAAAAGATAAACCACAATCAAGGAGGCATATATATATGTCACAACAATATTTGATGATTAGAGCCCAACCAGTATAAAAAACTGTGACTGAAATCGATGTTGGTTTCAATGGGCTAAATCAGCTGATACGGTTTCATATTTTATATCTAGATGTTATTTATCCTAATGTATTAGTTAAACAGTGTTTTACTGTATTTTTGAACTGACAGCTGTCAAATTACTAAAACTTATATAAATCTAGAAGCCTAAAGAAGTTTTAAATAAAGTACTGTAGCACAAAGGAGAGGAGCTTAACCGGATTGTGTGCTAGATGTTGTGCTGTGGTGTCCCTGATTACAATTTAGAGTAACCTAAACTTTTAAACATTAAATATTTATAAATATTATTTGAAATATATGCTTAAGCAGCTAAGTATTACATTTTAATTCTTTACTTTTAGTCACTTCTCGACTTCTACTCGATACAATTATGAATCAGAGACATCGTGGATCATAGATTCTGACTGCTTAGGAGTCAAAAATCTACATCATCAATTCTAGACTATTATGTGGTAAATGATGTCATTGTTCATGACAAAAACTGTTTATCTAATTACTTTAAAGGCATGAACCAACATAAACAAACTTTTGCCGATGGGAGGCTGAAAGACTTCTCAAATCAAAGCTTATTGCTTAATAATCGGAGAACTGTAATATATTTAATAGCACAATTCAGCACTAATGTAGCACAAACAGATG
Organism: Megaleporinus macrocephalus; assembly: GCA_021613375.1. Lineage (NCBI taxonomy): Eukaryota > Metazoa > Chordata > Actinopteri > Characiformes > Anostomidae > Megaleporinus > Megaleporinus macrocephalus. Next base: position 18,763,237 of record CM038725.1, on the reverse strand, counting down.
AGACCTTATTTTCATTAAGGCACTTTCAGTGGGCTGAATTACATCCCTGGTAATAAAAAGTAATTTTTTTATTTGACAAAAACGGTTAGTGATCCATATATTTTTTTTCAGACCAAATACGAGTAAATGCTTCTTGGTACTTGTCAATACCGATACCATAAGAGGTACCATATACCGTAATCAGCTTAGAATAAAGTATTTGTTAGTGCAAATGCAATGCACCGTAACAATTCAGTCATTACATTTTAAATTATTTAAAATTAAGAACATCAAGTATCTACAATCACGGTCCAGATCAGTAAACCAGTTCTGTACAGCTGTATGTAAAGTACATTTTATAGTTTTGATCCCATGTGCCGCGTCTAACAGATGTCTGTGTAAGGTGCTGACTGCAGTGATCTAATCCGAGGAGCTCCCTTGTCAAGTTTTTCTTCCCATTGCAAAAATTCAGTTGAAGCTAAACAGAGTGTTTTCCTAAAACACTCATTCCAACTGACACGCGACAAGAAACACAGCCCCGACAGACAGCTCTGTAAGGCAGCTAATCTCAGGTGGTGATGTAGAGTAGTGTGTTCCAGGCCGCTTTGGAAATCTAGGATTCTTTTGATTAAATCCTGCAGAAAAACAACAGAAAGGTTTAATTTTTTATTTAAGATGCTGCACAAGATCTAGGTCATAGTTCAAATTTAAGCAACACCAGGCATTTTAAAATGTATGTTATAACTTTTTACACCTTTTCATTAAATACTATTACAAAACTATTACATTAGAGAATTCAAATTCGAAGCATTTTTACTGGAACACTCAGAATTTTTGTCTTTATTTCTTTAGACAAATACAAAATCAAAGTATAAATGTTTATTACATTTACCTCATGATTCTAATAAATCAGACTTGGGCAGGTGTGATTTGGGTTTTTTTTTTAGCCTACATGTGGTTAGCTGTTTCAGTGTTTTCATTATATTTGTTTGTTTAAATATGGTTTAAAATTGCACAGTGCTTGCCTAGCAGGAATATAGCCGGGCAGAATGTTTATTAAAGTGACCAAAGTTTGCACTGATGCTTTTGACACATTTTAGAATTTAGATTTTAATTCTGTTATTATTTTGTATTCAAATGTACCACTTCATTCTGCATTGCTGTGACAGTTGCTAGCATTGCAAGAAACCCGAAAGTGTCAGTGGTTTCCTCACATTAGAGGTTGCAATATAAGACATGCCAGCAATTTTGCAATTACTGGTGAGTCTGTAGGACCTTAGTATCGGCTGGTGTTATCGGTCAGACTTCACTGCATACGTACATATATATGGGTTGTATAAAAAAGAGGTTACATAATATTTCTGCTTAATTACTCTTTCAAATCTTCAATTAATTGCCATTTGAAATCAAATGCAAATCTATAATGATTGCCACGTCATTTATGACCCGTGTTTCTTTAATTGCACTCATTTTTGTCATTTTGCTGAACGGTGTTCTGTGATTGTAATAAAGCTAAAGCACTGCACTCTCTGCCTTTCTGTTCCTCCGCATGCTTTGGTGCTGAGTGCAGGGTTTTTACTCCACAGTTTACTGGTGTTGGTCTAGCTGGGATGATATCTGATGACCTGTTGATGGTTGATCACTTAATGGTGCTTGGCAATATCAGCCGCTCAGATTTCTAAGCATTCAGTTTTCCTAACTGCACTGACCTCTTTCTGAGGGCAATCTGAAAGCCTGAGAAAGGCTTAGTGTGTGATGAAGGCACCAAAGAGGAAATGTACACAAAAAGAAAACTTGGCGACTGAAGTGGCTTCTGATCCTCAGCCAAGTCTGAGCACTTATAATAACAAAGTAGTTGATTTTATTCCAGATCTTTCCAGCAGAATTATAGTGCTGCTATTTTTAGCGATGGCCATGTTTCGCCTAAGCTATACAAACTTTCTCAAATACCTCAGTGTTTTATTTTAATAAAGCTCAGTAATCAGATATTTACTGTAAAAGCATGTTAAATGCTTGTAAGTCAGTCAGCCTGGTACAGGAGGTATTGTTTCAAATACATTGTTTTCATGCACTTAATAATTAATTCATATTCCAGTTCCTGCTGATTATTTTCTCTGATTATTCAGGTGGTCATATACACAGCACCCTCTGTTCTCTTAGATCAGATTCAAGTCCAGAAATCTACTAAAGAGAACGGTTATAAACTCTGTAATCAGATTCCTCATGTAGTGCATGTAGACACTAACAGTAAGGCTGTGTCTCAAAACCTAGCCAGTCTAAGTAGGCTGTCTAGATAGGCAGCTGTTTAAGTAGCAGTGTTCTCTCCTCATCTCTCCTCATAAAACAGATTACTGAGACGCTCTAGTTAGAGAGAGACTGTGTCACGGTTTGTTCCCGCCCACTGCAGCACGTCACCGGTAGTTTAGCTGGTTGCTTAGCTACCGGCCAGCATCCAAAACAATAGCCCGAGTCTTAAAAATCTGCTAGCATGAATGCTAATGGCTCCAGAATAAAACTGCAAAATTGTCAACGACTTGTTACAAAGTTGTGAATAAAATACTGTTTTGTGTGATTATATGACAAGAAACACATTAAAACACCAAATAAAATCAAAATAACTTACATTTTAAAATGACTTCACTGCTCAAAGATTTGCTTGCGTTGCATCATGGGAATGCCATAGTGGCTGAGGAAGCTTCCAAAATAAGGTGCCTTAGTAGACAGCATGTTTAAGGTATTTAAGAATTGGGACAGCCTAGATTGCCAGTAGGGCTGGGCGATAAAACGTTAACGATAATTATCACGAAATAACTTTTCTCGATAGAACAATAAGACGTAGCCGATAGAAAGTCGATAGAATTAAGTTCCGACCATGTTTCGAGAGCCAACACGAATAGCCAATGAGAATGATTATAGCGCCGTGCCAAACCAATCAAATGGCTATAGTTCCAGCCATCTCATGTTTGGTTGAAGCACACAGCACAGAGTGTAAGCATAGCGGCAGCTTAACCCACCTGCTAGTAATTTGATTGTTTGTAGCTGCAGCTTGCACTCCGAATAAATCCATGCTTTCAGTAGGCGTGGCCATCTTGGCGATGCATTGACGCACGTTATACCAATTGACGTAATTTCGTAATTTACTTTTATTTATTTGGGGTTGACCAAAGATAAATATAAATATATATTGTAGGAGTTTGAGTGAGAATGCTGAGATTGACTTCCCGAGGAGGGAAACTTTATTTTCTACCGTAAACAGAATCGCTAAACCAACTTCCCATTTGAGCCGAGAGTCGACTCACCGCTATGAGTGAACATAAACAGCCCTTTCCTCAGACCGAATTTAATTTAACAAAAATTTGCTTAACAAAATAAAGCATTTAAATATTTATATATCTTCTTTTATGAGTTTATTTGTTGGTTGCAAAGCTGAGATTCTATTAAAGCCCAACTCCCTGCAGTTTTCCTGTTATCAGATTATTAAGTGCATAAAAAAAATCACTCTCAGTGTAGAAGAACTCAAAATGCAGTTAACACCAGAATATTTGAAAAGCAGTCATGCTATTGAATAACATTAATAACATTCCAGTCTTTATTGGAGTTATTATTGTCTCACAATTATTAATATGACAACACCCCCCTATTTATCAACTGATATGTTTTGCTGATTTTCTAAGTGCCAATAAGTGAACACATCCTCTACAGAGATCTTGTTTTTCGTTTTTAATGCAAAATGAGTATTTATTTGATGAGTTTAACGTATACAAAGAAGTGCGGAAGTAAGCTCTCTGTAATGGTAATAATTATATATATTTATATATAATATATATAAATTGTAATTAAGAATGTACATTAATGTGTTAACTCTAAAACAAAACAAAACCATGTGTAAGAGTTCAGCCATCAAAGGTCATCATCCTCTCTTGGGTTTATAATTAAAGGTCTTGCTTTCGTTTGCTCTAACTCCAGATTTCTCTCCTTAGTTTTTTTATCTCCTCAAAGACAGAGATAGTCTACCCGGTCAAATCTTTTGGGTCCGTCAGTTGATATATCGCTCATTTCAGTCTATAGCGGCTCCTTGCTTACAGATGGACTGATGCAGGTAGTTCTTTCTGTATGTAATTTTGATTGACTTGCTTGTTTTTTTTTTGTGAACATTGTTTTTAAACGTATTTCATTTATTTTAATTTGACACATAGTTTATGATGAGTAATGGGTCAGTATTGTGTTTAATAACTGCTCTAAAAAAAGAAAAGAAAAGAATCTATGGAATGCATTTATGCCTGAGTCCTCTGCCTGGTTATTCTTTAGGACCTGCATATCTGTATATATGTGCATGGCAGCTGTTGCCAAGATTCTTAGCATTCAGGTAGTCTTTTCCCCATAGAGCAGGGGTATTTAATTAGAATTCAGTAAGGTCCACCTAAAGGAGATTTCTTCAGGCCAAGGTCCGGACCGTAATCATTTCTAACTTATGTTATGATTTAGTGGTGTATACTGTAAACTGAAGTAGCCTAGTATTAGCATCTTATACCATCAGCTACTGAAACACCAACACATCACACATACCGTTCAGTATATTTCAGTATATTTACTGTTTAAATGCTGAACTGAAATGCTGTACTTAATAAATGCTTAAAAAACAAGGGCTACATTTAAAATGATTTTTTTAAAAAGTGCACCATAAAGTGTTTATTTATAATAAAAAAGGGAAATAAAATGTTTAGTCTTGTTAACTGAGTTTCACATACTAACAGTTTATCTCCCTCTTGTATTCCTCCACACTTTCTCTTGTTCAGTGAGAGAAGTGAGCTCTTGGTTGTCCAGGCAGGACTTTAAATCTGGGCTGAAATTGTATTAGGACCATTCTCACACACATATGAGATATCCGGGCCGTTCTGTGTGGAGCGTACATCTGTCTCGGTCCATTCCTGGTTGAAAAGTCATTTTTTGCAGTCAATTCGCTTTATTTTCCGACCTCTGCTTCTCACCTGTGTGTGCGCTGTGCAGATCTGATTGGTCTGTGAGGTTGCTGCGCCGCAAAGTCTGTATCCCGTAAAGACAAGAAAAGCTCAACCTCTTAAATTAAACACAGTCAGAATTAAATCCTTCTCAATAGTTTATCACGTCTGGGTCCGGACCTGGACCGCGGTCCGCCTATTAGTAACCTCTGCCATAGAGGTTTAAAGCTCCAATCAGGTATCAGTATGGTAGGCATGTAAGGTTTGGTGCTGCTACAACAAAGGACTCCAAACAGCCCAACATCTGTACTAGTCTCTGCTTTTAGAGCACTTCCTGACTGGGGCTTAAAGGACTGGGGCAGCACCTGGTGCAAATGGCTTAATGTTTGCTTTGTGTGTGTGAGGGAGATATTTGTTTTATCATTTAATGGATTATTATGTTTTATAGCCAGCTTACAATAAGTAGTTTAAATGGCCCATATCATAGAAAGCTGAGTTTTTTCATTCACTGTATGTAGTCCTTATAGGGCTCAAAAATAGTTTTGCAATTGTCCCTGCATATAATATGTGCCTTGTTTAGGTGCAACTTTCCTAATCCAAAGATATTTTGTAACATATCAATCAGAAAA